>RJWM01000909.1:0-180097 GCA_004363535.1 Dasyprocta punctata | reverse complement strand
TATTTTTCTGGAAAAGCAATAACTCTTAGGTTGAAAGAGGGCAATGGATGGCAAAAGAATGGAGAGTTACAAAGGATTTGTCCTCTCTGGTTATTGTACAGTGGAGAGCTTGTATAAATGTTCAGACTTTACTTTGTAGGTAGTGAGTCACTGAAGCATTTAAGCAGGGAAGTAACATGATTAAACTTGCCCTCAAACAAAAGTAAATTGGCGGATAGATTGGAGAAGAAAGACTGGAGAATCTGTTAGGAGGTGACAGCAATGATCAATGGAGTGAAGACAGTAGCCTGAAATATGATTAACCTGAGAAGGAGGTAACGGAAGATATTGAATAGAGATTATGTCAAGGTGGAACAAACATGATGTAATGGCCATCCAAATGAGGTGAAGGAGCTGATAAAAGAATGGTTGATAAGGATAACAATTAGTTTCTGGATTGAGTCATTAGATGAATGGCAAAGACAGCAGTAACCAAGACAGAGCAAGCACTGTTTTAAGGAGAAAGATGATTTGGAGAAGCAGAGCCTGGTGCTGTGAAGAGCAAATACTATAAGGAGGCAGCCATCCATTCAGGCTTCGGATGACACCAATTTATCAGACAAATCTGCCACCTGCTCACATCTACTATTTACTTAGTGTTCCTTCTAAAATAAAAGAGCAATCAATCTTGACACGCACTCTGGTCCCTGGGCTTGGCTATCCCTCCTACCTGGAATGCTCATCACAAAAAGAGTCAGATTAAAACCAATCAATCAATTTGTGTCTGCCAAGTTAACATCTCTGTAGGAAGTTAGTTGACCCTGCCTCTGACACAGGCCTAAATGACAGATGAGAAGTGAGGAAAGATGGGACGTGGCCAGCAGGGCAGTTCATGAAGCAAACAATGAGATGGGCCTCTTTCTATAAACAGATTGTCCAGACAGCAGGTGATCCATGGAGCAAATCTGGAGTAAGGTCAGAGAGTTAACAGGTGTCTGAGGATGAAGAGAATGATCTTGCAACCATAGCAATCATAGTAACTGTAGAGAAGAACCAGATTATGCACACAGCCACAGTTAGAGGAGACTCAGATGGGCACAGAGCTCCCCAGAAGGAGCGGGGCACAGCTATCGCAGCCACCAGACTTCCACATGTGGCAATAGGCTAAATTGAGAAGGCTTCAGACTTTATTCCCTATGCACTGTGCAAAATCACTTGATTTTTCATCTTAGGGGCCAACTCATGTCTTACTTCATGGATACATGGCTTGAGATCTCTGAAGTAAGTTAGTTCATGTAAAGCGGCTTTATAATACCTCACTCACCACTTTCCCAAGTAGACAACTTGAAGCAACCTAACTAATCTTTCCAATTTGCATTTTTTCATAAGTAAACTTCATGTTCCTTCTAAAATAAAAGAGTAATCAATCTTGACATGCATCCCAGTCCCTGGGCTTACTTTATGAGACTTCTCTGATGAATAGAGGAAGTGATTTAAAGGAAAACACCAGGTTAAATGATAGCTGTTAAGCATATTTTGGTGTCCAGGAGCTCCAGAGAATCTTGGGCCATCAATGGAAAGACAGAAATTCTCATCCCAGCTCTAATGTATTCTAAATGGAATGCATCAAGCAACTTTTTGACAAATATCCTCCCTTCCACAATTCGCACCATCCATAGCAATGAGGTGTAGAGGGAAGTAAAGTCTCCTGGCCCCGGCATAATGTCTTGGTCCTTTACCTTGATGTCTAGATCATAGCTAGTACACCTGTCTTAGTTACTTTTCTCATCGATGAGATGAAATACCCAACACCTAATGTTAAGGAAGGAAAGGTTTATTTAACTCACAGCTTGTAGAGGTTTCAGTTCATAATTGACTGGCTCCAAGGCATGTGGACAGTTCATAGTGCCTATAAGGTAGCAAACCAACAAAGTGGGAGGGGAACAAGCATCTCTCTGTCCCTCAAATTGTATACTGGGATTAGGGTGGTGCCAATCCAATCAGTTGACCAATACAGCAATCACCCAGCCTTAGTCCCAGCACCCTTAATCCCAGCATTGCACCACCAAGCAATCACACACTCTAGCTTCAGCCACCTCCCAAAAATCCCTATGAGCACATGAGGCTTTGTGGGGACATCTAAACACAAACTGTAACACCTGCCATTACAGAGATACTTGGCCCTGCTTTGGTAGCACTAGACTCTGAGTAATCATCCAGGAGCTATACTCTCCAATGATGTCAGAGAGATACAAAATTCATGATAATCATGTTTTCTCCTTTATTCATGTCTACATAAAATGAAGAAAACAGCAGTGATAACTATAATCACCTCTCATCCTATTAATTATTTCAGGAGTTTAATAATTGAAGCCCTAAGCAGGAAACTAAGTTCCCCTGTTGCTGAGTTATCCCCATCTATAAAGTGGGTATAGAACAAAGATATGAATGAGTGGCTAGGAAGTCAGTATCCCAAAGTGAAACTGCTTTTACTTTGCCCACTTCTTCCTTCAGGATGCATGCTTCACATGCATGTGTCAGCTCTCTGGGTGCTAAGACCCCAGTGCAGAGGGCAGATTGCTGATTCTAATATGTATGTGCCTTACTTCACAGTGCTCCCCGAACTTTTGGCACTAGCTATGGGTTTCAGGGAAGATGAGTTTTCCACGGAGGAGGGAGGAGGTTTAGAATAATCAAAAGAGGCACAAACTGGATCCCCTGTATGCACAGTTGACAGTAGAATTTGGCTGCTGTGAGAATCTAATGCCACCTCTGATCTCACAAGAGGCAGAGCTCAGATAGAAATGCAAGCAGTGAGGACAGACTGTAGATACAGATGAAACTTCACTGGCTTCTGACAAAATACAACCCATTAATCTGTATATGCAATGAAAAAAAAGTGAAAAAAATAAAAATGCCATAAAAGGAGCCAACCAAAAAAAAAAATCCTGTGACAGAAAATCAGACAATTTGAACAAGCCAAAATCATATGGCTAGTAAATCATACTGCTGAGTTCTATTTATTTATATTTTTGTTGTCAGTGTTTATTATGAAGTTGTAGTTTTTGCTAAAGGCCAAGCTGGTCTAACACTATGTAGAAGAACTACTTAATTATATAGAATTTGTAACATTCTCCCTTCTCCTGACAGTAAACTCATCACAAAGGTAACATACTGAAGAAGTGGCCTGAGATTTGAGAGGATACAAATCAACACCACCTCTGCATCTTTATGAGGAAGGCATAAAAACAAGTGTCATGCTATGATTTGCTATTTTCTAAGAATTACAATGATAGTCAATAAATGCTACATGAATATATTGGAGTCCAATGTATTTCTTCAAGAAGCCAGGAGCATTTAGTGTGGCACTTTCTATTGTTAGGAGACAATAAATCTTAAGAGAGTAGCTACAAGTGTACAAGAGTCATGTAGACCTGGGTTCAGATCTAGCTTCATTACCTAATCATAGCGGGACCTAAAGCTAATTTCACCCCACAACATTTTCCCAGGATTTCAGGAACCATATCTGTCTTGCTCACTGCTTTATCCCAGCACCAAAAAGTGTACCTAGTGCGTGGGAGGAGGCAATTAGTATTCAGCAAATTAATATCTTGCAATCACTTGTGTATTGGTTGGATCCTGTGTCCCTCAAAGCTTCATGTAATTTGGAAGGGGCTGAGTCTGGTGTTCGTGATTGGTTTGTTGTGTAGCACTGGTATTGGTGATGTGAGTGCTGCATCCACCCAGGGGTGGAGCTGAAATACAGTATAAGGGTGAGAGGAATGCAGGTCTTCCTCTTACCCACTCTCTCTTACCAGGTTTGCATGCCTTGCTGTTTTCAGCCACCATGAATGGTGGCACCACCATGCCATGCTGCCTTGGAGCCAACTAAGTGTGGACTGAAACCCTCTGAGAACTGTAAGAAATAAACCTTTCTTTCCCTAATTTTGGGGATCAGGTATTCTGTCCCAGCAATGAGTGAGAAGTAACTAAGACAACTTGACTGATAATAAGTACTCAAAAAATGGGATTTGCAATTTATGCTGAATCATGGATTTAGAATTTCCATACAGTTGATGTCATCCAGTGTGAGAAGTAGAGAGACTTTGGATACCATTGCTCTTTGTACCTGAAGAAACCACAGCCTGGCTATGGGTAATTACTTGTCTGATTCTCCCAGCAAGAATTTGAATCCAGAGCTACTGACACGTGTTGGCTATGCTTAGTTATTTTGTTTGTAAGCCCACAGAAAACTGCTAAATTGCTTTAGTAATAAGACAAAAATGAGTACAAAGTCTTTCGCATGACATCAAGATTTTTTTGTTATTTTAAGGAGAATAAAACAAAACAAAACAGAACAGAATGAAGCAGGTCAGAATAAAACAATGTAAGCAACACAGGCTTTCAAAACAAGACAACAGGAAATCAACAATGGTTACCATAATGTCTCTTGTTTTCTTTGAAATAGTTGTCCACATCTTCATACACAATGACTACAAACAAAATAAAATAGTATAAAACCAATAAAACAAAAGAATTAAAGCACTACGGTCTTCAAAACCAGACAATAGGAAAATCAACAATGGCTACTGTAATGTTTCTTATTCTCTTCAAACTAGCTGTCCACACTTTCAAGATTATTGTACTTGTTTATTTTACAGATAGAAAGAAAACTAAATACAAAGTTCTAAGGATCCCCACTAACATAGAAGCCCCTCCAGTTGTCAGGAGCTCACATGATAAAAACAATGCTGGAATTGGATCCATAGTCAAAGGCAAAAGGCAGTCACTCAGACTCTACTAGATAGCGACAAATTTCAGACAGCCCCATGGGTATTTCTTAGTGAATTCTCAAAAGGAAAGACAGTTTCTCTCATAGCAGCTGGCTGCTCGGGGCTGTCCTTGGGATCTGACTTGTAAAAATGATAGAAACACCATGATCCCAGATAGTCCGTGTACAGGGTACCGATGTCTGATGCAAGTTACAATGAAAAGCATATTTCATTAAAGAAATCAAAGTATCCTATGCTTTGATACTGCAAAGGAAAAAAGAAAGAAAAAAGTGCTGATAGCTAAAAACTTAAACCACAGGCTTCATACTCAGTTTGAAGCACATTTCCTTAGTTTTTGCTCAGTAACATGTAAGCTGTGGTCTAGTTAAGGCAAATTGTGAAGGGTTTTGCCTTAGAAAAACCTCTCCATAACAGAAAATCCAACCTATGGACATTGTTATGCTCATCACATCCAGACCTTCCAGCTAAATGTGTATCCATTTTTCTTTTGTTTAATACTTATTAAGCATTAATAAATGCAGTCTTCATTCACACTTCCATTAGAAAAAAAAATCAGTATTTTAAATAGCTTTGTTCATGCTCCTCTTTGATAGGCTTCCACCTTCAAAACATCAGCATAAGCCAGAATCTAACTGGCTTGGAGCATCAGCAGTAGCTCCTGTGCCGATAATTACTGGGAGGAGCACTGTGGCCCAGCCTCCCAGAATGAGCTCGCCTCCTCTTATAGTCACAGAGAGTAACCCCAGACAGAGCTCACCATGGATGGTTTGCCTCAAGAAGGTTCCTGTGCTGGAAGCTTGGTTCCCAACATAGCATAGAAAAGTGATCGGACCTTTCAAAGGTAGAAGATAATTGGGTCATGAAGCATTTAACCCCCAGTCTTATACAAGTGAATAAGTTCCCATGAAGGCAAGCCATTCTTGTGAGTGTAGCTTGGCCCTCTCTGCTCTTCTGTTTCCTCTCTTCCCAGGTGATTTCTTCCACAGGTGCCTCTCCCTCCTCTCACGTGGCTCACACCAAGATGCCACCCCCATAGTATGAGACAGCTAGAAGACCCTCACCGCAGGGCAGAGACAGCCAGCCAATCTGGGAATTTTCAGTGTTCAAAAGTATAAGCTAATGAAAGCTCTTTTCTTTATGTATTATCTATCAACAGGTATTTTCTTACAGCAACACAGAAGAGACTATTCCCAGAGAGTCCACTTGTTACCTTGACTGGAGGGCTAAGTCATTTGCATCTTCTCCATCACTCAAATTACCCCAAATCATTTTCTAAGTTTATCTGCTTCCTTATTTTGGCTTTATTTGGGCAGCTCCATCACAAAGTATATTGTATTTCAAAATAACATCTGAGTTCTGTCTACAGAGTCTTTAGGAATCTATATGGCTCTTGTACTTCCAGGGGCCTGGTGCAGGTTTATTCTCATGATGATTGCAGCAAAGCAAGAGAAGACAGGAGAACTGACCATTGTTGAAGGTCTCTTGAAACTTAAAAATGAAACAGGTGCACTGCTACTACCATAATCTTATGGAAATAAAGACAGCACCAAAGAAAACACACAAAGTCTACACGTTCCTAACCTGATACAGCAAGAAAAACAGCCACTTGCTCTTTGCAGAGACTGAAAAGCAGCTAAAGGAGACAGAAAAGCTTTATAATGGAAAAAAAAAGAGAAGAATTCAGGGGTCCAGATTGGGGGCTGTTGACATGAGAGCAGATCAGAAGTGGTATATCCCATATGACTGGTAAGAAACATATTTCACTTCCTTCAGTTGGTCCTAATTTAGAAGTAGGAGCAAAAATTAGGAAAGTTGTTATTTATCAGTCAGGTCCTGACTACTTGAGGTTGACTGTTTTCTAAGTTATTATTTGGCTTCCTAAGCTACTTGCTGCAGGCAATGGGTCAGAGCTCTGTTTTCAGACACTGTCCATTTGTGTAGTCATCCTCTCATTCTTTTGGCAAAATAAGTCACAAAACACACCCCATTCAAACACACTCCACATTTTGACAGGCAGAGCTGCTTAGTCATCTTGCAACAGATTTGTATACAGGGACATCATTAATGAAGTCATTGTGGTAACCAACCTACCACAAACTTCCAAGAGGTGCTAAGGAACTGCATGTGAATTATGAGAACAGAGTGAGGTCAAGGTTAATTTTAAATGCTTTTTCCCTAAGTAACTGGGAGAATGGAATTGTAAGACATAGGAGACAAGGAGTCAAATTAACATTTCCATTTTGGACTTGATACCTTGCCAGACTATTAGATATCTAAGTGAAGATATCAACTAGATATATAAGTCAGGGAATAGTTAGGTTGCAGAAGATCATTTAGAAAGTAATGACCCAAAGGAGAGGAAATAATTTATAAGTCTTTAATATTAGACAGATGCAACAAAAGAAGACTAAGAAGTAGTCAGTGCCTTAAGTGGGGATGCAAGAAATAGCAGCTTCCCAGAAACAAAAAGAAGAAAATGCTTCAAGAAGTGCATGATCAATATGATCAGTTTGAGTCAAATGTAGCACAAGATGGAAGAGAAAACTGACCAATGAATTTAGCAACATGGAGATCATCATCTCTAGAAAATTATTTGCAGATTACCTTTTTCTTCATCTTTACTCATCCCAATGAGGAAGCCAAGATCACGTCTCTTGAGACCACAGTAGCTTTATGATCAGCTTCCCCTCATCTCTCTTCACCTCCTTCCCAATCACTGCCTACACTACACCACATCAAACTTTAGCCACCCTCACTTCTTTGAAATCTCCGTATCAGCTTCACAGTAGTCTCAGAACAAAATCCAAGCTCTTGATATGACCGATACACCATAGCTCCCATCTGTCTCTTACTCTACTCCTGCCATGCTTGCCTTCATTTCCTGCAGTTCGATCCTCCTTCCCACAAAATGGTTTTGCTTTAGTCACTTCCATTTTTCCAATGCCAAAACCCCAACTCTATGCATAGTGCACACATTCGTGTGTGCCTTCCAAAGTCATATGCATCTTTCTTACTACTGTTTAAAGAGGAGCAGTCCTCCTGCATAAGAACAGACTGCTTCATGCTCTTGTCCTCCATCACTCTATATTCTATAATATCATATACCTCACAAAACTTGCATATAGTCTTGTCTTGGCAGGACTTTTCAAAATTACTGTGAATCATTGATTTGTGCTTATTTGTTCTATATCTGCTGCCGCTGTAAGTCTATAGGATACCTGAAGGCTGCCACATCCCCTGATTCAAAACAAGGAATTCATTTAAAATTTTACATAAATTACTACCAGATAAACTGTGAAATCACAATGCTGTCCTCTTTTTACAGATGTGAGAAAACTGAAACCCACTGAGGTGAACTTGCACTAAAATTACAACCCACGTCTTCCTCACTCTCATTCTCTCACCTTTCTTCAGTGTTTCTGCGTGCACATGAGTGTGTGTGTGTGTGTGTGTGTGTGTGTGTGTGTGTGTGTGTTTCCCATTACTGGAGTTTCTGAAGGGCAGAGTTTATGTCTCATTCATTTCCTTTTTGAGTTAAAGCGTATACCTGGATTATTGATACGAGTCTCAGGAACTATTGATTGAATTGATTTGTGGAGAATTGAATTTCAAAGATTTGAGCAGAACTGAGCAAACATCAAACCTCATAAAACTATGGTTAGTTTTAATTTAGGAATTTTATATGTGGTTTATAATAGCAACTTCTGCTTTCTGTGCCTTTTATTGTTATGGTTTCTTTCTTCAGAGAGATAGTATTTTGCATTCACGCATACAGTTAGTTAGTTCTGGCAGAGAACTTCCTGTCCTTTTTCACTCACCTCAAGCACTATTTGACAGAATTCAGCCCATTATAAAGCAGTAGAAATTGTGTGAGTGCTTTCAACTTGAGAGTCAGGGCCCTCATGGGAAGTAAGGCTCTCAAGCTCTGCAGACTACAGACCACTTTGTGAAAGAGACGATGCCCAGAACCACCAACCACCCTCATTCCCTCTTGAGACTGCCCCAAATGAAAACCACACCCTAGGAAATGGAAACCACACCCTAAGAAATGGAAAGGCTGGTACTGTTTCTAACGGGCTGCAGACTAGACAGTGCCTGCTTTTATTTAATATTATAAGCAAATAATTTAATAACACCAGAACCCAAACCATAGAAGCTATCACTCAGTGAGTAGGCATTGCTGCTGCAGCCCACAGACCACCTGGTTCTACAACTGTGGATTACCAGGTGGTCCCCAGTAAGACTTCAAGACTACTTTAATTGAGGTGGCAATAATAGTGATTAAAAATAATAAATAAGAGCGTCAACGAATAATTCTGAATGCTTCGGTAAAGTTTAGAAAGCAGTTCACATTTGCTCTCTCAGAACCACAAACTAAGCCCATGAGGACTACAGGACAGCAGTTATTATGGACACTGCGTCAAGGGCTCAGAAATGATGGGTACAGAGTCAGATGTTTCATGGCTAGCAAATGATGAAGCCAGAGTTCACACCCAGGGCTCTAAACTTTAAACACCACTAAAGAATGAGTCATCAACAAACATCTACCTAGTCATCTTCCTGTCTTAGGAATATGATGGACTATATTAGTTTTTTTCCCCAATGTTTCTCTCCCTCTCAGTTATGGAATAACAACTCTGAACATGTTGTTATACAACTTTAAGTTTCTTCCACTAGTGGTGGACTGTAACTCCCTGCTCCCGTGAATTCAGCTAGCCATGTGACTTGCTTTGGTCAATGAAATGTTAATAAATGCAATAAAATGCTAATGAGTGGGAGCTTTACAGGGGATGAATGGCTTGGCTTGCTTTCTTCTTCACCTCTCACTCACTGAAAGATGCCCAATTATCCAGTGAAAGGAGAGTGAGAAGATATTTGCAGTATGTCTGTACCCAACCTACACGGCAGGGACAAACCCACTAAACCCATTCAGGTCCAGCTGAGCTGAGCTGATTACCAACCAACTCACAGGCCCATGAGTGGGAAACATAGATAGTGGTTGCTATAACTCAGTGAGTTTGGGGCTATTTTTATGTAGCATTAGTATAACAATAGACAATAATACAAGAAGTAGATCTTATTCTGAGAGATAATTCAGCCAAAAGCTGATAGCGCCATAACAATGTGCAGAGGAATGAACACAGATTTTGCAGTCCCACCTGTAATAACAGCACTCAAATCCTGGTTCTGAAGTGCCCCAGCTGGGTGACTGAGAAAATTACCCAACTCTCTGGACCGTGTTTCCTTGGCCCACTAATAGGGATAATGATACCTATTTTGCAGAGTTACTATATAGAGTCAATGAGATATTTTATGTCAGTAACTAGAACAATACAGTAACCATAGCTCTCCATAATTGATAGTTTCCATATCAGACCTAAATGCCCTTTATGAGGAAAAGAAAAGTATCAAAAGATTTGTTCAAAATAACTATCAGAGGTCGATAATGAAAATGAAAGGACCAGATTCTGCTGGTTATAAACAGGACAATACATGGTAATGCGACATCTACATTCATCATATTAAATATTATTTTAAAATAATCTGTGCTAGACACAAGAGTATATACATAGTACACATTTCTTTGGACATAGGGTCTTGCTATGTAGTCCACGTTGGCCTTGGATTCACTATGGAAGCCTCGAACTTGTGTGATCCTACTGCCAAAGCCTCCCAAGTGCTGTGATTAGAGCATACATCACCATGCTTCACCTTACATGTATATTTTTTATAGGAACTACGCAGTGTTTACTTAACAGAGCAATTCTTTATTGCTCATTAGTTCATAGGTTGGTTGGAATGCTCTGCTGATCTGAGCTGGCTTTGGTGGGGATTCTTCATGTGTCTGCAGGAGAATGGATGCATAGTTCTCACAGGGTTTCCCTTGTAGCTAAAGGCTCAATTTGGACAGCTGGAATGACTCAGCTCTATGCCACATGCCACATCCTCCAGTACACTACCCCAGGCTCATCCTCCCTGCAAAGACAAAGCAAGGAAGTAAGACTCTGCAAGTGCTTACTCAAGTGTATACATTCCATGGCTAATTCTGGGCTAAGACTGTGAGGGGAAACCTGAGTAAACTCTCTAGTTTCACTCTTGGGCAGGTGATGCTGTTTCTCTGGGAATTTGGAGGTAACCTTGCCTAGCTCAATCCAGCAGAAGCCACTGATCCCTACACTTGGCCCTGCACAGAGTCCTATGAGTGATCTTTGGATCTCAGAGGTTCAACCCATGAGTGGTGCTAACACCATAATTTTCTGAGCAGGGGTCCCAAGAAGGGCCATGAAGTCTGCTAATGCCTGCACAGGCTACCAGTTACCTCATTCCTCAGTATCTCTAATCACCTTTCCCCACACCTCAGACCACTGCTTCTGTATCCCATGAATAGTCCTAGATTCCATCCTCAGTGAACCAGACTTGTGCCTTCTTCTCTGATCTACATGCTTGGTCACTGCTGTGTCTTATATCTAGATGTCTCCCAAAAGCCTCAAGCACTCATAGGTAGGGCTTCTGGGACACGATTGGATCATGGGGGCATGATAGTCATCAATGGATTGACCCACTGATGAGTTTATGGCTAAATGTGATGTTAGAAGGCGAAGCCTGGCCAGAGGAGGTGAGTCATTGGGGGCGTGTCCAGGAAGAATGCATCTCCCTCCCTCTTTCCTTGATCTCTGTGCTTCCTGTGACCATGCTATTAACAGCTCTCCTCTGCCATTTTGTCCTGCCTAGGAGCCACCTGATGATGAACTAGACATCTACCAATTGTGAGCCAAAATAAACTTTCTTCCTGTAAACTGTGGGTGTCAGGTACTGTTTCCCGGTGATCAAGAAAGTGATTAAGGCTACAAACTCTTACTCTTTCTCAAAACTTACTGTTTCACCAATTGGCATACTGCTTAGTCTGGCTGACTAACAGGAAGGCATGTGGAGATACAAAGCAAATGACATGGACATAGTGAAGCCTTTACCTGGAATGATTAATGGAACTAAAATCCACAGATTGGAAGCCAAGAATTCTGATGGTAAAAACCCTAGATAGAAGAAATATGGAGACTCACTGCTGAGTTCCCTGGAGATTTGCTAATTTCTACCTTTCTAAGATTTGAATGTTCAGTCCTTGCTTTAATTCCATGAGGTACCTAAGATCCATCCAATAAGTCTACTCTTCTTAAATTCATCAGTTTCTGTTATCTACCACCAAAAATCTTTATGATCATTATTATCATCATCTACAATGAACTTTATTATACAAATTTTTGTCAATTCTATATTCAAGCATTTTTGTATATCCATCTCTTTTTTTGCCACTGTTAGACTTTCCTAATCTGGAATTCCACCATCTTTAGCATGAAACACTGTGATAAGACTTTTAAACCAGAATATTAAGCTACTGGACCTGAACCCCACTGTAAATTGGCTTCCGGCCTTTAGTATTTCTTGGTTACACTATTAGGTTTAGTTATTGCATTAGACAATTTCCAACTATCAGATCCCATGCCTTTTTAGAAGGGAAGAAATTGGTGATTTTCTATGAAATTTAACAAGACTTAAGAAGATGGGGTTTATTTTCTTCACGCATTTCAAGCACTTAGATTGATTTTTGTAAACAAACATATTTTCATTATTTTGGTTACATTCTCCTTGGAATTGCTCTGTCTCTATCTGTATAGCATATAAAATAAATTAATAAGCAAATAGCAAAGAAATTTTCCTTTTAGGAATGTATCATTTGTAACATCTTTAGCAGAAAAGATGATATCATGGTTTTGTCTACCTAGCCCTATGGTAATAGAAATTTTTCTACCATATGAAAATCTGCTTATGCATGACAATCTAAGGGTGGCATTAAAATTTAAAAGATGACAACAAAAGAAGGAACAACCTATCCAACTGGAGAGGGACTGAGCAGTTTGTGAGTGTCGGGAACCCAATCTTTTTGTTTAGTTAAGATGCAATACTTGAAACTCTCAGCATGTGTCTTACTTACTTTTTACTCATTGCCAGGACAAAATACCTGACGCCCAAAATTAGGGAAGGAAAGGTTTATTTCTTACAGTTTCTCGGGAGTTTCAGTCCTTACTTAGTTGGCTCCAAGGCAGTGTGGCGTGGCGGAGCTGCCGTTCATGGTGGCCACAAGCAGCAAGGCATGCTGGTGAGAGAGAGAGGAAGCAAGCAAGAGGAAGACCCACCTCATTTACACTGTATGTGGGCTCCACCACTGGGCGGGTGCAGCACTCACATTGCCAATCCCCTCACCAGACTCAGCCCCATCAAAAGTATATGAGGACTTGGTGGTACATAGTATATCACCCAATACGGCATGTCTGTTTTTAAAAGATTTGTTCTAGTAACTGATATAATCATATGCCTGATACAGTCATATTACATATTTGAAGTGGACTTTCTCCTCAATATACAACTATAAAGAGAGCCTTTATAAAGCAATTTCTGCCTACAAATTCTACCTTTATTTGATTCTTTCCTAGGTCTCTTTCTTTTTTGAGGGTGGGCATTTATTCAGAGATGATATAGGCTAAAAGCAAAGGTTGGCAAATGAGGCTTACAGACCAAATCCTACTTATTACTTGTCTTTGTAAGGTAAGTTTTTTGGAACACAGCAGCACTCATTTGTTTGCATTTTGTCAATGGCTAGTTTTGCTCTACCTCAGCACCCTGAGTAATTGCAACAGACACTATGTGGTCCATGAAGCTGAAAATATGTACCCTATCCCTTACCCAGAACTGCTCATTGACCTTGGTCTAAAGAAAAGAGGACTGGATTGGGATCAGTAAATATGGGTAAGAATCTAAATCCTGCTGGTCTTACAAGTATGATATTGAGCAAATTAATTATCTCTTAGCCTGGCTTTTCTCTTTGGTAAAGAAGAACAATAATCCCAACCTCATGGAGATGCTATGAGGATTAAATAGGTATGTAAAAACTTGGCACAGATAGACCTCACATACATTGATTGTTCCACTCTTTATCCTCATCCACTTCCCTTTTCTTGAGCTACACAATTCTAACCTACAAAAAATAATTTCAAAAAAATTCATTGAAAATGAAGGATAAAAATCTTAACCATTTTTTTCTGTTGTTTGTTTCTCTTTTTTTTTCCTGATGTATTTCTAAAGAAATGGAGCAAATAGCATATCTACTAGTTATCAATGCCTTATAAAATGAGAGCAAATCAGAACATTAAAAATGCAGGTGTGGTTCCAAGTTATTTAAAATCAATGCAGTTTAAGGTCCACGAAATGCTTCCCCTGCAGTCAACAGTGGGATTTGGTTGCACCTAAGGCTCAGCATTCATAAACTGCTATTAACATCTGACCATCCAATTATAGACTGTGTCTCTCTCAGATATTCTCTAAAGAGATATCAAATCCCCAGTCACAGAATTCTATTGATTCTTGAACTCTTTTTCTAATCATATGCAAAGGCCTTTTGAATGTCTATGATTGTTGAACAGATGTTCAAGATGAGCACAATTTTCAGGTTCTAATTCCAGTGTCTGAAACCCTCTCCTTCACCATCACCCCCATAGTAAATTCTCTGCCTCTTGTACCCAATTCAATTTTTTCTTCTGCCATGATCTCGATTCAGTTTCCCAAGAAAAGAGAAAACCTAAGGTCTGGGATGGACAAATGTATCCCAGGAATTTAGGCCAGAACATACCCACGAGTTGCTGCATCTAACAGGGGGATGGATCATTGACAAAGCACTGTCTAGACTGGTGAAAAGAAAAGGTAGTTAAGTAGATTGCTCAATAGATTCAATAACCAGAAACAAAGAAGTGAGAATGTTCAGCATAAAAATCTCCTTGGGGAATGATAGTGATTGTTGTCTTCGTACTGGACATGTGATAAGGGCTTCAGGAGGATTGTGTGCATTCACCACATAGCATTGATCATGCTGTAAAAGGCAGCCCTAGCCTAAGTGCTCACTCATGGTGACCCTGTCTGAATACATTAGAAATGCTTTCTTGCACTGAATATATTTTGCCTACTTTTTATTCATCCTTGCAACAAGCTTCTGAGGCAGATTTTGATCCAAATCTAGAAACTCACTTATCAGAGAGGTTAAATACCTAAGCCATAGCTACATAGCTGTTCAGAAAAACCAGGATTCAAATTCAGATTTGCCTTTCTCCACGTTTTTCCATCATTGTACTCTTCCTCCTCTTAACTTCCATTATCAGTGAACATTTTTTTTTACACTGGAGAAAGTCAAGAAGTGTTTATAGTTTGCAGTATTCCACCAAGACTGAAGCAATTCCCTAGGAAGGAGATGGGAGCTTCCTGAGGCCACAAGGGGAATCATTCAATAAATGGCTGAATGAAACTCTGAAACTGGGAAAGCTAATGATCAATTCTGAAATGAAAACAGTTGTGTTCAGCTCTATCAAATCTCTGAGGACCATTTTCTTGAGAACAGAGGTTCTGGGATAAGGACAAGCCTGTCAACTGTTAACTCAGTTTCTGATAAAAATTTATTTCCTATCATGACCACATCAGAAGTAGTTGCTTCCAATTTCAATGATAAACCTACATTCAATTGGCCTCTTCATCTTATCATGAAGTTTTATTTGGGTTTGAACACAACCATAATAATTAACAAATAGCCCAAATATCAAACCACCCAGTGATTTATTGACTATCAAAAGAAAGTCCCTTGTGGGATGATTTATAAGATAGATTATAGAAGTAGTGGTGGGAGCCAGAAAGGAAATGAACAGTCCAAGATCTGCTCATTAACCAACTCTGATCATATCACTATCTCATTTTCAGAGGCAATTTATCCAAAAGACCCTTAAGTTTAAATCCTGTTCTGTTATTCACTAGTTATATGACCACTGACAGTTACAGTACTTAATCTCAATTTCTTTCTCTTAAATTAGAATGATCATGTATATTTCTGTTGATATGAAAATTTATGAGAAAGCATTCTGAGAGGATCTGGAGCATTGTACATCACACAAAGTGAGTGTTCTATAAAAGTGATTTCTCTTTTCCATGTTCAGATACCTGTGTTCTGTTATCCTTGGAAACTTGATCTTAGAATCTCAATTTACATAAAACTCTTATTGCTTGGTTATAGGCAATGTAGGGCAGTTCCCATTTGTTATACCCAACCCAAAGTACCTTTATTCAATAGGTACTCCATAACAATTTGTTTAGCTAGATACTTAATTAATAAATTGACAAAAATATATAGAATATTTAAAAGAAAGAATATTAAATTTCACCAAAATTTAAACTTTAATATTTAAGACAAAATTATAAGGCAGCATTTCAGAAATGACAAGACAAAATGATGTGATTGGGATTTCCTTAATGTGTCAGAGTATTTGGGAAGATGTTACCTAATTCTTTTTCCCAAGAACTCTGTCATTGGCCATTAAAGTTGGTATTAGGAAAAGCCAATGTGACAAACATGCTTATCAATTCCTCTTCTGTACTCCCTCAATACATGACTTTTATAACCTCCTGACATCATTCTTGACTCCCATCAATAGTCATTATTAATTAAGGAAAGATATTGATCCTCAAGGATCGAGAGGTTCTGGGAAAATAGTGGCAGACTCTGAACTATAAGCCAAATGACACCAAAAGATGAGACTGCCATTTTTGAGTGATCAATTTTAGGGCCACCTAAATTTTACCAAGAAATAAACGGAGAAGGAAGTTTACCGAGAAAATAAAAGAATGGATCAAATGTGCACAGAAGCAGAGATAGGAAGCCATTGATTTCTAAAGAAAAGATAGCGAAGAAGCACATAGACTATGAAAGGCTTCCATCTCTCAATTTACATAGTTCATGAAGCTCTTCTGCACTTCAAATTGTGAATTCTGTTAAAATCTCTAGTCTGCTTATAATACATTTTGTTTTTACCTGAGTCACACTGAGTAATTTTCTAGTTAATGTAAATGAATGATCTCTAAGACTGATCTTAGACTTATGGGCTATTTTACCAAATATTTCCCTTGTTGTCACAATTAGGAAGATTGTACTCTTCGGCTCCCTCATGATTGAGTAGGATCACATGATTATTGTCATTAGAAGGCCAACCATTCAATCACTGGTGAGAGTACTAGAGGTCTTTTGTTTTCTTCTGATGCAACAGGTCATGTTCACAGTAGTAGTTACTCTTTTAGCCTGTATCTCTGTGGCAGTATGATGAGTAGCACATTCATTAACCCATTAAAGACACTTAGCATGAGTTAGAAATAAACTTTTGCTGTGTGAACCACTCTGATTTGAGCACTTGTTATGGCAGTCTGGTGCAGCTAAACTGATACAGAAATGATTTGAGGTTGTTTTTTAGGGCTTCATAAGGAGATGCAGCAACAAGTCAGAGGAAAGTGGCAGTGTCAAGGAGAACCAATGGCAGTTCAAGGCCAGCACTAAGTACTGTACTGTACACATGAAGGAGCAAATCAAGGGTTGAATACATTTGGGTAATGCCAGAGATCAAGCACTGGGAAGCAAAGAGATAAATGGAGAAATGGAGTGGAAAAGGTCATAGTTCTCTATGCTCCTCACTGCCATTATCAAGGTTCATGGAGCTGTATGTATTGCACAAATGTGGATCTAGTTAGATTCAGCCCTGCATGTAGATGAATGAAGAAAGAGATCAAATATAACAGATCCAAGGAAGTGTGAACAAAGGCATTTTGCAGCAACATTCCAGAGTAAGAGTCCAGCAATAAGAGAAGAATAACCATCCAGGGTATTCAGATTCATAAAATTCTTCATATATACTGAATACATTATCTATATTAGTCCCATGGCCATATGAAAGCCTGGGTTACACAAATTTGATTCCATGTTTCAGATCCACGTTCTGTCACTTACGGACTCTTGAGGAACTTGTGTAAGCTCCCTCACCATAAGTGTCCTCATATGAAAAATGAAAAAATAATAGCAGCTCAATCAGAATTATATCTAGAATAAGATAATATGGATAAACTGTGCATAGCAGACAGAGACAGGATATGTACATGAAGGAACACTTGGGATTATAATCATTGTTTTCAAATATCTAAAGTATTGCCAAATAGTAATTACAGTTGTTTTGTGACATCCCAGGGGGCAAGACATAAAAATCAATGAATAAAAATTATAGAATTATGAATTTTAGTTTAATAGAAAGAGAAATTTTATAACTGTGAGAAAGATGAAACTGATACCTCAAATACCATGAATTCCCTGTCTGCAAAATGTTCGGGCAGAAATAATCAGCTACGTGGAGACTGAGAAGGCTGCTGTGAATTCCACAAAATGGGAGCGCTTGTGTGTTTGTTCATTGGTTTTGTTTTGTTTTATTTATTCCAGCTCTGAGCATCTATGTCTCTGTAAAGTTTTATTCATCCATCAATCCATTCATTCATCTATTCGACAAATAGAAATTTACCATCTGCTCTGGGCCAAACAGTACAGCCTGGAGGCTAAAGATATAAAGACTATTGTACTAAAATATTCTTCTTCTGCAAGGAAATGAGAGACTGAAGAGGAAAACAAATGTGAAACAAAAAAATCATACAATGATTCATTCACTCACTAGAAATACGAACACTTCTTGAAAAAATGATGGATACACAAAGTAACAGATTGCCTAAACTTTTTAAAAATATTCTTAATTTTCAACAACCCACTTGGGATCCCTTCTGTCTGTCTCTCAGACAGAAGCTTTCTTTCTCTCAATAAATATATTCTGCTCAAAAATATTTCTTAATTTTAATTGATACATAAAAATTGCCCATATTTGGGCCAGATGTAGTGGAGTACATCTCTAATCCCAGCACTTATAGGCTGAAGCAGGAGGATTGCCACAAATGCAAGGCCAGCCTGGGTTACACAGTGAGTTTGAGGCCCACCTGGACTACATGACAAGACCCCGTCTCAAAAAAAGTTGTTCATATTTATGAGTATATGAGACTGGCTTATCTTGAGTTTGAAGTCAGGATAGCTTCTGAGATAAACTAAGATTTAACAGAGTCTGGAAAGATATATAGAGAATTATACAGGTAAAGAGTGGATGGCTGGAGGAAGAATATTTCAGGGAGAGGGTTCAGGGTGGTGTGAAGGTTCAAATCATGGGCCGGGGAGGTGTCTAAGGTCAGCGCGTCTCAAAATGAAAGGGTCAGATTACACATACTTTGGAGACCAGGTTAATATTGATTTAATGGCATTAACCTCTCTCAGGGACTGAATCATAATATTGCAGATTCTTGCCTTGGAAGAGGGAAATTCTGCAGAGCAAAATCGACAGTTTAATGCAGGTAATCAGTGTCCTGCATGAGCAACTACTTTGTGCAGTAATTGGGTCCATGCAAAGTACAGGATGTAAAATGAATTTCAGATCCGTCCTATTACCCAACCTAAATATTCCTTCCTGAGATTCCACTGTAAAGAAACAAACAAAAAAAATCTTGTCTTGCAAAGTTTTAGTAAAAATACAGTATCAAGAAAAGGATTTTGGAGGTATAATGCCAGTTAAATACAAGAATCCAAGGTACAGTGTGAGCACACCCGCTCATGTAGTTCCTAAACTTATGTAAGAAAATGGAGTGCTTTAAGGAATATTTTAGGGAATTTAATGAAAAAGGCCTCAGTAACTGTATACAAGTCAGTGTGTCCTAGCTGATGATGTAATAGTTTGAAAATGCTACTCTTTCCCTGAGGCTTCTAGTTTCATAGAGAAAAGGTAGAGCGAAACACTGGAAAAAAAGAAACATTCAGACATTCAGTGTCAACCACCTCCAAAGGAGACCCTGATTCCCATTCAAAGACTCAGAAGAGAGCTAACTCACAAGGCAGAGTTAGAAAGAGCAAGACAAATCATCAGACCACAGTGAGTCTCAAAATGATTGCTTGGTTGACACACCTCTGTGATAAACTGCATCAGTGGCCCCAAGCCACCTCTCACCTTATTTGCATGTCTCCTGCCATATACGTTTGCAGAATCTGTCTATATAAGCGGTGGCATTTCCTACTCTTTCACTTTAGATGCAACCACATGACTTCCTTTTACCGACAGAATGAGACGAAAAATGAGTTTTTTCAGTTCCGAATTTAGGCATTAAAAAAATCCTGGGCACTTCCCCTTGGTCTCTTGTATCTCTTGTCATTGACCCACTGAGAAATTTCCAAGGATGGTCAGATGGTTCTAGTAGGAAACTGAGAGGCAAGAGGAGTAGTACTGCCTGGGGCCAAACCAAGCCTAGACTAACCAACCCCATCCAGCTGTGGGGGGCAAGAAACAATAAATCTATTTTTTTCCTGGGGTTGACTTGTTACGTGCAGTATCTGACTGATACAGTGATTCAGTATATTTTGCTCACAATAAGATCAGAGGTGCAGTTAGACTGACAAATAACAAAAAGTAAACTCAGAACCAGGAAATAAAATGGAAATGAGAAGTGAAAGATAGGAAAATGAACAATATAATTCTGGATTTCCTTTGGGTATAAAAGTCCTAATCTTTGCAAGCATAAAAAGAAAAAGGTAGGAAACAGCCCAGAACCCATAGATATTTGCTATGATGTAGAAATCACTCACAGAAACTCTGGTGCCATGGAAAGGCGATGAGACTTGGAATGAGGACCTGTGTTCTCTCTTGCTGTGTAGTGTTCTGAAAAAAATTTTTTTTCTAATCAGTTAAAGTAGGAACATGATACTCTCTTTTTTGTAGAATGAACACAAGGGTTGGAAACACTAGCATAATAGAAGAGACTAACACCTAAAAAATAAGCTGTAAATGATATATATTAGAGTTGGTAATACACTAGTTAAGTATTAGCTTAATCTTCTGGTCTCCATACTTTACCTATTTCTATACCAAAACATGTTTAATTTGTCCTCTGCCACACATCCCCTGTTCCCAGGCCCTTCAATTTTTTTCTGATCTGATGAACAAACATCTAAATCTGACAATAATGGAATTGACAACACTGGAAATGTAATTTTTAAAATAATGGTATTTAAAATTATTGATATGCTCAGCCAGGCAATTTGCTCAACACTTCATTTGTATTACATCTTTTCTCCACATACTGCCAGTTACAGTTTATATCTAAATGTTCCCCCTCTGAAAACTCCATGTGATCATCAGTGAGGCTTTTGAATGGGTTATGTGGGCAGTATAACTGACCTGCTTTAGCCCAGTTCCTCCCTTGGTGTCTACTTCCTAGACACTGTGAGGTGAGAAGCTTCTCCCCCATTTACCCCCCTGCCATGCCATCCTGCTCGGGATCCAACCATCCATGGACTGTAACCAAATAAACCTCTCCTCCTTTAAATTGTGAGTATCAAGTATTATTTCCCAGAAACAATAAAGTGATTAAGACACTACCCTTCTATTTTACCATCCTCTGTATTTTATAGGTGAGGACTCCAAGAAGTAGAAATAGCTACTGTTTCTAAAATTTCTACCGTTAATAGGTAGAGATAGGATTTCAATCCAGGATTTTTATGGTATCAAAGATTGATCTTACAATTACACCATTTAATTTCCCAACTTCAGAACTTTATCATGCAAGGACGGGTTCATGACTTGGTACCCTCTGCTTCTGGGACAGCAATTTTCTCAGAAGTCAGGTGTGATAGTAGTCACTGCCTACTGCCTATTTCAACCCTGTGACCATGTCAACCTTGCTAACAGGGACTTGTGGGAATCCCCTGCCCTCTCCCAGAAAGAAGTCTATAAAACAGTTTCTGTCCTTTCCTTTCTCTCTTCACCCTCAGGGCACAAGGTCTGCAGGCTCTGCAGGGCTTCTATGCTTTCATGGGCTTCCACCTTCTGCTCTCCTGCTCTTCTATCCCCTCTCTGCTTAGGAAAGTGGCAGGATAACAATTCACTCAGTGTGTTCCAGGAAATCACACTCCAGAAAGGCTCAAAAAATGAATTAAAGTTTCATTTTAGGCCCTCAATAGTCCAATCAATGATTTAGGGAATAAAGAAAACATTTTTCTGGGAAAGCTTTAAATTGACAAGTAGTTGCTCACCTCTTGGAAATGACACAATTTTAGCAAGAATGGAGTAGAAAGAGCAGAGATTGACAACTGTCTTTCAAATAGTCTTCTTTTGTCTCTTTCTTTCTTCTTCCTATTTCAGTTTTCTTCTTCCCCTCTCCTATCTGCTTTCTCTACACTACACTACTGGCACTACTGTTTGGTATTTCTCCCTATCTTTCTTAAATACTGTGCTTGAAAGTGCAATAATTAACTAATATTTTAACAAATCTGTTTCATGCATTCCTTTTTGGGGGAAATAGATGAAAATCATGATCTAATAATATTGTTTAATTTCATTTTGAATTATTAATCCTACTTAAAATTTTAAAAATTCACCTTAAAGGAATTGCTGTAGTTCAAATTAAAGTTGTATTTTTCTGACATGCTTGACTAAAAATGTTTAATGCAAAAGTGTAAAAAAATCAGAAAAGCATTCAAAGCTGTTTTTAAGAACTTACGTAACAGTTAATAATATACTAAACTTGCTAAAACTTTTGAACTGATTTTAAACAAATTACTTCAAAATATATTCTTTTTTTTCCCTTCCTCTCCATAGTTACTGCTGATTGCAAGTACACTAAGAAATCCATTTGATTTTGGAACAAGCAAAACTTCAAAGAAAATAACCTGTTTTGCCTCAACCTGTTGTTTATCTGGGCTGAATTTTAGAAGGTAGTTACAGCCTAAAGATCCAAATGTTCCAGGCTTTTCTAGCAACCCTAATAATAAAATATCCAAGCAATGCAAAATTATAGCAGCAAATAAAATTGAAAGAAATCTATTGCTGAGATGACTCAATAACAACAAGGAGAATAGAAAGCCAACCAGTGTCAAATCGTAGGCAACTTGTCCCCTCTTGTCCTAAAGAAAAATAAAGTACTTGGAGGGATTGGTGACATCAACCATAATGAATATACTGACATCTATTTCCCACCCATTACAAAGACCTCTAAAGCCTGTCTAGCAGGGGATTGGAGTCATCACAGAAGAAAAATACCAATTTGGAGTCCCAAGACTAGATAATTCAGAATCTTTTTTGAAGATTAAAAAAAATTAAAAACAAAATTATTTGCTCAAATTCACATGGCACAAGTAATGAGTATAACCTGGTACCCTGATTTCCGGATCAACTTATATTTATCCATCGACATTTCTACTCCTGGACATGCTCCATCCTTCTCTGCACTGTGGTAATTCCATGACAACGAGTGCCAAGCACATCCTAGTCTGCTTATTCCATAAAATTCCCTGGCAGATAGCCCACTGATTCTCTTTTCTTTTCTACCCAAACTTCCTACTCAATCCTCAGTCTGTTCCCTGCACAGTAAATCTCCAACTTTAATTACATCAAAATTACCCAGACAAGTATTAAAACACAGTGCCTCAGCTCCAACTCCAGGGCATCAGATCCAATAGGTCTAGTTGGGACCTAATGATCTGCATGTCCAACAGGTGTTGGGAGACATTCTCTACAAGTCACCTGCATTTCTGTGTATCTTGCAAAAAGAGGCACTATTGTTACAGTTTATATCTCAAATGTCCCCCGAAGAGTCTCACGCATTCAGAAGTGGGGCTTCTGTAAGGTGATTGGATCACGGGGGACTTTACTCATCATTGGATTAACCCACTGATGACTTCATGACTGAATGTGCTGCTGGGAGTTGGACCATTTGGAAGTGGGCTGCTGGGGCAGGACCTGAAGGCTGTATTTTTGTCCCTTGTTCTTCCCGTCTCTCTTTGCTTCCCGGCTGCCATGATTTAAGCAACTTTCCTTCACAATACTCTTCCACCATACTGCCTCTGCCTTGGGGCCAATCAGCCATGGACTGAATCCTCTGCAAATTGTGAGTTGCACTAAATTTTTCCTCTTTTAAATTGTGGCTGTAAAGTACTTTGCCCCAGGGATAGGAAAGCTGTCTAACACAACTATCTTCCTTTTTTTAAGAAATCAGAACTACTCTTCAAGGATTTTTTATAGCAAACCGCCTTAGAGGATAATAAAAGTCACCGGTATGATAACGATAATAACATATCTGTCTAAAACAAAGGTTAGATAGGTTTCTGTTCATTATAAAATATTGATTTCCTAAGCTCATGATTCTTTCCCTTCCATGCAAACCAGTGCAGGTGTGGCCATTATCTACCTCTCTTGACATCAGCTCATTAAAATTAAGGCTTAAGGGCTGGTACAAGCTACTTAGATATTACATATATAGTGATTTATAATTATAAGGTTTTTGTAGACATCCACTTACTAGTACACTAGTTGAGTTTCAGGACTCTTCTTTTTTGCCCAAGATTTAAAACAGAGGATTGAGTAGTTGCTCAATAAACATCTGTTGAATGAGTGAATGAATGAATGAATACACACATACATTTAAAAAAAGAGTAACAACTCAAAAAAGGTTTGTACACTCGTGACCCCATTTTACAGATGATAAAACACACAGAGTTAGAGTAACTAGGACAAAATTACAGAGCTAAGAAATTATAAAGTTGGGAGCTGACCCTAAGTTTTGCTACTATCCCATCTAAACTTGTAACTACTTCCACTTTCTCTGTATTGCATACACATGTCTGTGAGGATAGTCAGAACACACATCAACAGGTAGACAGTAGTTACTTGTTAATTTGGGTGACTTTCTTCTTTCTATAAATCCACAATTCCAAATTTTCAACAAAAAATATACATATATATGTGTCATAGTATGTATACACACACCTATATGTACAGGTATATTTATATGTATTGCTATAATGAGAGCAATAGTTATATTTCTAAAAAATCTGTTCAGTGGCACTATTTCAATGATGGTTTTTATGGAATTGCCCTGAAAAATAGTGAACAAAACATGCAAGACAAGAATTTTCTATACTTCATCACTCTTCATTTTGACAAAAATTGGTCATAATCTTATATACCCTCTCATTTAATTCACCAGACCTGATCTGATTCCAAGTAAAACTATTTTCCCCAAAATAAACTAGTCCCCTTTGTACAAAGACTGAATATGTTAAAGAAGTTAAAGAAAGATGAGATAAACTCTGAAGTCAACTCCCAGATAGCTTCCAAAAATAACCTTCAAGACCTATAGAATTAGTGACTTAGTCTGTGAAGACCAATAATTTAAATATGAAGTACAAGTACTGTTATTTCCATATTTAAACTTTTTAAGGCAATATCCTTAAATCAAGATCATAGCTCATGTTTTTCATTACTGTAATTCTTTGAGAAGTGGCTATTATTGCTTCTGTCGATTCTATAAGCCAGCTAACAAGAACTCCAGCCCCCAACTCCCACCCCGACCCCGACCCCTACCCCCACCTCTCCATTCCCCACCCCCACCCAACCCCTACCCTGCCATGTTTTCTGCCCCCGCAGCTCAGAAACACAAAGCAGGAGAGGCGCCTCCCCAGGCAGCTTTTGGACTTGTGCCACTGAGATTGACTAAAAAAAAAAAAAAAAAAAAAAAAAAAAATCAGTGCTTGATCATTGAAAGGATACTGTACTGTCTACAGTTTTCAAGCATTTGGGACATTTGCCTTTGTTCACTATCCCCAATTAGAAATTTAAATGAAGGTCTCCATGAAGCAAATACTGATCTCTTTTCCCATGTTTATTGTGGAACAGAAGCCAACAAGCTTCTTTCGTTTTCCTCCAAGTTGTACACACAAGCTAGCTTGTTGGGACCGGGTTTGGTAATACAATCATTCTAAGTACAACTCAATTTCAAAACACTGTCCTCTGAAAATCAGCATAATTTTTTCAGTTTTATTGCCTTAGGATTTGAAGAAAAACTTGAAGAATTTTGTGAAAATCAAAATATGCATTCTGTAAATTGACTTTTTAAATCGTTTTATGGAATGACAAAAAGAACCCCACTTTGGAAATCAAGATATCCAGATTCATAGCTCAATGCAACTTGCTAGCTGGAGGTCCTCAAGGGGAAGCTATTTAACTTTTCTGAACTGAGGCTTTCTCACAATTAGAAATTTGGATTCAGAATACCAGTGCTAATTACCTCATAAAATTACTACCAATAGGAAAAGAGATAATATATACATGAAAATGCTGATAATGTTTATTTAGAATTAACAGTCACATAATCAAATCTCGTTGAAGGTAATCCTCAAAGACATACCTAATTTATAATTTGACTCTCCAGAAATGCTTCATTATAATACAGTCTAATGCCTCCTTGGAACATCTAATCTATCAACAAAGAGCATAACAGGCGGACAGTTTCTATTTAATCATGCAAAAATAATTGTAATAGGAAGGTTACACTTGAAACATCCGCTCCTGGGGTGGGGGATGGGGAGGCATTGTGCTTCAAGCTTTCAAATTCACAGAAATGGATCCCTGGCTCCTGTGTGGCATTTCACAATTTTTTTTTTTTTTTTGGTCCTGGGAAAGGGGCAGGGCAGGGGCTGCAGAAAGAGGGACAAATTGGAAAGGTCTCATTTCTTTTCAATTACTACAGCCAGACTCCAAGGACATCATTCACAATGGGTAGTACACAGAGATGTTCCCTCCAGAAAACACTTTAATTATGGGCTGCTGGCGAGTGGCCAGGAGGGAGCTGGCTATGGGAGGCTAGGAGGCTGAATGCCCACGGGGAAACACAAAGTAATTACCATCATCAAGAGCAATTGCAACAATACGGAGTTGGTCTTGGTTGTTCACAAACAGGCAATTCCTTTTGTGCAGACATTTGCGTTGACCCCTGCTATAGTAGCTCCAGAAGGGAAAAAAAAAAAAAAGCAGGGTATAACCTTTTCCTTCTTAATCATCAACATTTAGCAGGGTAAATGTCATCTGCGGTCTGACTTTTCATTAACCATATAAAATCCTGGGAAGCCATCCCTATGCTTAGAGACACTTTAAACAAAAAAATTATTTTCCTTAGTTCTTTCCTTTTTGGTCTCAAAACCAACTATTTCGTTTGCTTGACTCCCCCATGGGAATTGCTAAAGGTGCCACCCTGCAGCCACTGCACCTCCACACCAGAAGTCTCTGAAAGTAGAATCATCTGAGGCAAATTGGGTAACTGCACTAACAAGGAGACTCAATTTAACTGTCATTGGGAAATTATAAAATAGCTTATCAGAGACTGAAGGTGAAGGAAAGACTCCGAGGATTGTCATTTAAGAAGCAGTAGGTTAAACTGTGTAGGGAAGATTTCCTTTAGCTCATTAGTACTTGAAATCAAAAGCATTTAAGGATCTAAGTCTCACCAAGGGAACGAGCCTGCCTTCGGTTCTCCTGCTGGAGAACGATTAGCTGGAATTAACAAGAGCATCACTAGGGATTTCTTCCCTGATCAACTCAAACAACAGAATTACCCTGACATGAAAATCTTAGGAAGCAGTTAACCTGGTTTTGCAACTCCTCTGTAAGGATGCCACGGGAGTGTGAACGTCTGGCGTTTTCACCAGGCAGAGCAAAATGTCACTGAGAAATTATTGAGATAAAAACACATCCACCCCGTACCTGTCACAAAGTCATGTCATGATGAGAAAAATTACCCCGTGATGCCTGGTTCTGTAGATGTCTCCATTTTACTCCCTGGTCTGCGCTCACTCATCTGTGGCTCCCTAAGCAAATTCCCTTAGGCAGGGTTAATAGTTGGGGGAGGGGAGCAGAGCCATCAGTCAACTGTTAGTCTCAGCAAGCATTTCACAGGTCTGCTTCGTTTTGTCAGAACTGACAGAGTCCTACATTATAGTATAAGGATTTCATCCTAACCCCAGTCTTAGGTGGTCCTCCTGGAAGTGTGGACCTAATCTCCACAATGCCCTTTACACTCATTTTTATTAAATGGTATTAAAGAAATGGGGTCCCCTGTGAACTAGCTTCCCAAGCAGAATGTATTCTCCTGATTAAATAAAATTTCAGGCTTATGGTTTCAGTTTTGCAGAGACCCACAGTTGCTTTTAAAATAATAATAATAATAATAGGTCAGGGTTTGGCATCAGGAGATCTGGGTTTGATTCCTAGTCCCAGTACCCCAGTACCATCTGCAGGTCCTTGAGCCAGATTCCTGAGCTCTAGAATCTCATCTCTAAACACAGAGTAATCGGGAGATTACCAGCCGCACAGAATTAGGATAAGTGCCAGCCTAAGTAGTATATTTTCAAACACGCTGGAAAATACCAAGCAAAATGCAAATGCTCACAATTATTACTGTCAAGATAAAGAGTTTTGGCTGGATGGATACTCAAAACATGATTCCTCTGTTAGCTCATTAAAAAAGAATACTAATAATTAAAGTCATGGAACAGAATCTTTATGTCACTGGCCCATCTATTTTTTTATCCAAAGTGAGCCAGGCTACAGGTTGGAGTCAAGTCAGTTTTGATTCACTAACTATCCTCATTAGTTGGGCCACAGTGTAATACTACTCTGAGTAGAGGGTATCTATCAACATTCTTGGCTACAAATAACAGAAAGCAACTGGCTACCTTCAAAGGAAAGAGGTGCACTGAAAGTTTATCAATGGAACACAGAATGAAAAAGAAGCTTTAAAAACATATGCCAAAAATGGCAGGAAAAGGCTGGGTGTGATGGCACACACTTGTAATCTCAGCACTCGGGAGGCTGAGGCAGGAGGATCACCTCAAGACTGAGGCCAGCCTGGACTACATAGCAAGACCCTGTCTCAAAAAAACAAAACAAAAAACAAAACAAACAAACAAAAAACTCCACAAAATGGCAAGAAAGGACACAAACGATGACAAGCAGTCTTTTAACAATAATTGTCTATTTGCCCATTATAGGGAATGCTACCCAACCTGGACATGTTCCCCCAGCTCTCCTGGTCTTGGCTACAGTTGCTTCCAGTTCAGAGTACTGAATGCAAGCGTCAGGTTGGCTCACAAAGGCTACCTGTGCAAACCCTTATAACCAGGTGGAAGAAAGATAGAGAACTTCTGTCTAGTTTCCATAGAGGGAGATGGAACAGATGGGATGCTTCCCTGCTAAAGGTTAGATATTATCCAGACAAAACCAAGGGCTGGATTCTGTATCTAGCTTTTAGATGCGGCCCATGTGCAAGATACTTCGAATGTATTTCACTTAATCCTCACAATCAGCCTGAGAGACACGTTATCGTGCTTATATGACAGGTGAGGAAACCAGGGCTCCAACAAATTTAGTGCCTTTTCGAGATGATTTATCCTGTAAGTAGTGAGACTCACGTCTGCGCCCTGCAGTGGGATTATAAAGTAGCCGTAGCATTGGTTTGCTGAATGGAACAGCAAACCAGAAAATCTTGTGAACAACACAACAGGAAAAGCAAGTGGTAAGAAATACAGTGCGAGTCTCATTTTTCTTCAGCAGATACATGGCCAGGTGTCTCCTCTGCCCGTGTGCACCTCACAAGGAGGAAAATGCAGGGAACAGCACTGTTGACAGTGGCGCTGCGTGCTCCGATGGCTCCGGGCCAGTGGTGGCAGAAGCTGTTCTGAGCTTTCAGTCAGGAGGCTGGACGGTGTCATCTCTGGGCTGTGGGAACCTCACTGCCTGGGGCTGTGAATATTTATGAGTCTTGCTTGCCAACCACCAACAGAGATCCTGCTAACCCAGCTGACCCTGATCAGGCTCCTCCCTGGAGATTCTCCTTCCCAGTAAATTGAAGACATTCAAAACCACAGTGGGAATTACTGGTTGTGTGCTTTATTTCCTAATATTTTAAGCATTTTTATTCTCATGGGGCAATGAGCAAATAGTAATAGTTCTGAATATAAATATTTTTGTTTAATTCTCCAGGTACAGCAGAATAATAAAGTTTAGAAATTCAAAATACAAGCTGGGCCAGAATCTTTGGTTACCTATTAACTGATTTACATGGAAAAAAGGCACTTCACCCCTCTGAACCTCAATTTCTCCACCTATAAAGTGGGCGTAATAGTATCAACTTCATAGGGCTATTATGAGAACTTCACACAGTGCCTGGCATGTCGTAAGCACTAAACAAAGAAGAGTTCCAAGCATCCCCATGTCACACGGGAGAGCTGGGAGAAATGTAACTGGCCAATCACAGACAGCAACGGATTTCAACCCTTCTTACAAATATAGGATGCTTTTGTGTGTATATACATGTATATAAAATGAAAGTTCTCTGTAGATCTACGTATTCTTCACTTGCTGTCCAAGTTCCTGCTGCTCTTACATACTTCTTGGCTGATTTATATTCACTCCTACAACCACTGCAATCAATTAAGAGGTAAGAAATTCTGTTTCCAGCCTAACAGTTTTGCTGTCTCTGAGCACAAAGGTTTTTCTCCCATGTAGGGATCCGCTATGTGTATTTCCTGCAGCTCACCCCGCCTTTAGTGTTCTGTTTAGAACACGTTTTCCCATGTCCGTATTCAAGAATTTCTCATTTACATTTCTTAGATTTTTTATGGTATCTTCTTGAGTTCCACATGAAGCGTCTACGCATTAGTGAGGTAAGGTATGATTCCTACGCACTCTGCGTAGCGATCCACTCAGGGTGCGTAACCTTGTAGGTTAAGGCTTACAGGACGTCCGGGGCCGAGGGTGCTGTCTCTTCAACACAGCATTCCTTAGCCAAGTCCGAAGCATGACTATGCCTCACAGATTTCCAAGAGGAATTTAAGGAAAGAAGTACAGGGAAGAGAACAGGTGCAAACACAGTGCATGAGAAACATAGGTCGTTTACATCCTTTTGTAAGAAAAAAAAAAAAGTCAGTAGCCAGCAGAGCCTCCAAAGCATGGACAACTTCTAGGTGCCATCAGAAAGGATTTAGAACTAAATGGAGTGAAATGTTATTCTTCCTTTTTTCGCAATGGTAAAATCAATTCATCCTCAGAATAACCATAAGAAAACTAGAAGGTGATTTTATTAACCTATCCAAAATTACTTGGCAATTGATTCTAATTTTTACTATAAATGTGGAAAATAAATTCATCATGAGGTGAATGTGGGTTTGATTGGAAATACTCCCTCAGAACGTGGCAGCAATGCCACCCATGAAGAGGCATGGCACTGGCACACACGAGGCAGCAGTGCCAAACCATCAAAGGTTCCAGAAAGTACCTGGGACTTGTAGCTAGACAGACCTACGCTTAAACCCTGACTCAGGCACTAGTACCGTCTACAAGTTGCTTTTTCTTCCTGAATCTGAATTTTGTTATCTGTGAGGACACATTATGATTATAGATTTCAATTACCGTAAATTAAAAGCGAACAAACGTTAGTTTTATTCCAAACATTGAAACTTATAAAAAGAAGATGTATTTTAGATCTATGAAATGCATTAGCTTTTTTCCAAATCTTTTGTCATTATTTCATCATTACCATCATGTGAAATAGACAAGGCAGATAAAATTAAGTCTGTATTCTACACAGGATGACTATGGCAGAGAAGTTATGTGAACCTTATCAAGGTCATGATCCAACCAGTGACCAAGCTGAGCTAGATTTTAATCCTTTTATGTCTGACTGTAACCCTTGTTGCATCTTTTAGGTCTTTGTGACATTGTGCTTGGACATACATTTCTACCTGGATGTGTGCCCTGGGTGCAAGGATCCCATTTATTCTCTTGGCCATTTTCTTTTGTTCACTCACAACAACTTCTTTCTTCTTTGTGCATACATCATTTTACCTCCTTCCTATTATTTATTAGAAGGAAATGATTAATACAACCACTAATATGAGAATTTCTGTTTCCTTTCAAAATATCACGGATGTTATAATTCCACCCAAGGAATGTTTTGAGTATTAAAAATATATACAACTAGACATCCATATGTTAAAAGGTATTTATCACAATCTTGGCATGGGTCTGAACTCAGATTTATTTCAAGCTGAAAAATTTTAGGTGTTAAAAAAAACTTTGATAAAGCCAATTAGTAGGCACATATATCTAGCATTTTAATATGCTTTTGATTTAATCAAGTAGAAATCAAGTGGAAAAGCTTTTGTCAAACTAAAGTGAAACTTTTTCTAGTGTCAGCGAACGTTAGAAAGGTAATTTTCTAATCATGCTTGTAAGCTCCTAGAAGGATATGTGATAAAATTATATACATGACCTACAGTTGTTTTATAAAGCTAAATGAAATGTCTCATTATTCAAGGTTGAGAGTTACAAAGAAATGACATAAGAATGGTAAAAGTGTTTACCATACAGATCATACTTATTGAAGACTCACTATTTGCTAGGTTCACTACCAAGTACATTACAGTCACTGTTTCTATTAAATTGCACATACAGTAGCTCAATTGTTATATCCATTTTATTTTTATTTTTTATCAGTACACTTTTGCAGTACATAGTGTTTACATTCTTGTGGGTTTTTTTGTTTGTTTGTTTTGTTTTTTTGTTTTTTTGTACGGGAAATTGAACTCATACCTTCAAGCTTACCAGGCAAGTGCTTGAGCCACTGAGCTCCCTGTCCCAGTGTTTACATTCCTTATATGGAGTTACTACATGTACATAATACATCATAATTCTTTTCTTCATCCCCTTTCTCTCTCCTCCCTCTCCCTCCCTCTATCTCTTGATCCCTTTCCCATTTGAGAAAGACCTATCTCTATATTTCCTATTATCTTTTATTTTGCTCTTCATTTATAATTTGAGTTTCTCATATAAAGGAAACCATTTGATGTTTAAGCTTGTGTGTCTGATATATTTCACCTAATATTATGTCTCAGGGTGCATCCACTTTCCAGCAAATAATTCAAGTTTATCCTTCTCTATGGCAGAGTAGTACTCTATTCATCCGCTGATGGATAAGTAGGCTGATTCCAAGATCTCCCTACTATGAATTGTGCTGCTGTGCACACTGGCAAGAATGAATCACTGTAATATGATGTCTTTAACTCTTTGGGGAAGATAACTAGAAGGGGAGTAGTTGGGTCAAATGGAATTTCTTTTTAGTTTTTGGGGGACTCTTCATATTGATTTCCATAGTGGTTGTACTAGTTTACATTCCCACTTATACCACAAAATGGTTCCTTTTTCCCCAGAGCCTTTGCAGCATTTGTTTATTTGATTTCATGGTGATGGTCATTCTTTCTTGGGTAAGACGTATCCATTTTACATATAGGAAACTGAGTAACAGAGAAGTTAAGTTGTTATTCATTGAAAGAGAGGGTCCCTCAGAGTGAGTGGTTAGGGAAGTAAATCTCACATTTCTCTATTTTTAAAAAGTGTATAGTCTTACTGTCCATATTTAATTATTTCATCCCCAAATATTTATTGGAGTCTCTGAAGCACTGGATGGAGCTCATGATTCTTGGGACATACAGTTGGTGAAAAAGGCACAATCTCTGCCCCCTCAGTACTCTGTGAGGAGAAGATGGGAAATTGATGTGTGAACTAAAGACCAAGACCACTGTAAATGGTGACAAGTGCTAGGAAGAAAGGAAGGAAGGAAGGAAGAAAGGAAAGAAGGAAGGGAGGAAGGAAGGAGGAGAAAGGGAAGAATGGAAGAAAGGAGGGGTGCAAGGATGGAAGAAGGAAGGGAGAAAGGAAGAGAACCTGGGACAAGGAGGCAAGGAGTAAGGGGTCACCAACAAGTCCTGGGTATAGCTGCCTTGCTAAGAGGGGACACTGAATGAGAACTCTCAAGAAGTCTCCCATCTCAAGCAGATGGAGGCAGTCTTCTGAAAAACCCTGCACAGAAGACCAGCTGAGAAGTCACAGGAACAGAACAAAGGTTGCTGCAGGAAGGGGAAGCGAAGTGGGAGCCAAGAAAGACTGAGCGTTGTGACAATTTAGAAAAGCAAAAAACATGACATAGAAAACCTACCAGACAACTAATTCAAACAGCAGCAAGGAGTATATAATAACAGGCATTTTATGTCAAATGCATGTAAGGGGGCTATTTAGCCTAAAGTTCATTATTAACATGATAGTTATTTTTATATTTAAATAACAAAAAAGTTTCATCTTCAGTATCACAAATTAGTTCAAGTTTGGGATATTAAACATGTAGGGGCTATTATAAATTAAGTGAAGCATCTTCTGGCTTTAATTTACAAACACATTTGAAAGAGCTTTTTACTTTATTGCTATACATAACACAAAGGCTGACCCATCATTATTTGGTCTTGTTCTTTTGATGAAAGGAGATGAAAGAAAGGCACAATTTCACAGTTTGATTTGCTATTTATGATTTCCAAGCTTACAAAACAGGATTCACTATCCCTTTAAAAATTCACCCTTTTGCAGCATACAATTCAGTAGATTTTAGTATTTCCACAGATTGTACAACCACTGCCACTATCCAGTTCTAGAACACTGTCATTACACCAGAAAGAAATCCTGTACCCAACAGCGATCACCCTCTATAGCTCCCTGACCCTGATTCCTGACAATTACTAACCTATTTCTGTTTCTCTGAATTTGCCTTTTCAGGACATTTCATATCAATGAAATCATAAAACACGTTGTCTCCTATGTCCAGCTCCTTTCAAATAGCATGAAGTTTTCAAGGGTTTCCCATGCCATGATATGTATCAGTACCTCATGTTCTTCCTTGACTGAATAACAATCCATTTAAAGGACATGCTACATTTTACTTATCCATTCATAAGTTGAAGATAATTGGCTTATTTCTATCATTTATCTATTAATTAATGGTGTTGTTATGACATGCATGTATGAGTTTTTGTGTTAATATGTTTTTATCTCCTTTGGATATACATTCAGAAGTGAAATTTCTGGATAACACGGTAACTGTTTATTGATCGATTGATTGATTGTCTTTTTGAGACAGGATTTCACTATGCAGTTCAAGCTAGCCTTAAACTCACTTTGTACCCAGGCTGGCTTTGAACTCGAAGTGATCTTCCTGCCTCAGCCTTCAAAGTGCTGAAATTACAGGCATGCCTCACCATGCCCAATCTATGGTTAACTTTTTGAAAAACTGTCCAATTGCTTTCCAAATCAGCTGCAGAATTTACATTCTCACAAGCAACATGTGAGGGTTCCAATTTCTCCACATTCTCTCCAGTACTTGTTATCAACAACTTTTTAAACTATTGGCTTCCTAGTGAGTGTGAAGTTGTATCTTTTTGTAGTTTTCATTTGCATTTACCTAATGTTTAATGATGTTAAGCACTTTTTATATACTTAAGGTTAATATTCACTTTACAGGGGTGTAATTTTTTGTGTTTCTGTTTGTATCTCCACAAACTGTGAAATTTTTGGAGTACACATGGTGTCATGTGTCTTTGTACCTGCATTACCTTTCCCATCACTAGGACACAATATCTGAGAACCACAACATAAAGGAGGAAAGATTTAATCTGGCTCCCAGTTCAGGGAATCCAACCCCTGTCTAGGCAGAAACGTCGTAGTAGAAGGATATAGTGGAGGAAATCTGCTCGCCATATGGTGGCCAGGAAGCAGAGAAAGAAGGGAGGACCCAGGGAGGGAGACACACCCTTCCAGGACATGCCTCCTGTGACCTGCCTTCCCAACCAGGTCCCATATCCTAACAGGACATTTAGCTATGAACGCATCACTGGACTGATGCCCTAGTGAATATAGCACCTCCATGATCCAATCACTTTCAAAACCCAACTTCTTAACACATGAGACTTTTGTGAGATATTGTAGAGCTAAACCATAATGGCAGCCAAATAATTAGAAACTGAAATAAATAGAAGTGTGAACAAGCTAACCAATCAAGATGAAATTTAAGTAATTCCAGTGCTGAGGATGTGGCTCAGTGGTAGAGCTCTTGCCTTGAACTCCCAAGGTGCTGGCTTTGATCCCCAGCACCACAAAAAAGAAAAAAGAAGGAAGGAAGACAGAAAAGAAAGAAAGGAAGAAAGGATGAAAGAAAAAAGAAAGAAAGAAAGAAAGAAAAGGAAGAAAGAAGGAAGGAAGGAAGGAAGGAAGGAAGGAAGGAAGGAAGGAAGAAAGAAAGAGAGAAAGAAAATTCCAAAAGACCATCCTACTATAAAGTAAAAATAATAATATGAAAGAAAAGAAGATAAACAAATAAAACCAAAAAATGTATGACACGGGGATAAAAGTTTAGACACATGCAAAAAGATTTCTTGAGTTTGGATCTCAAGAGATAACATACTGATAGATTTTAATGAACACTAGGAGATGATCAAGGCAAGAGTGGAGGGGTACAGCTGTTCACCCCAGGCAGAGGAGCTAGTGCAAACACCTCAACCCATGATCACAAGGAGGATGATGAAGGAAGGTTAAGTCCAAGAAGTGGAGAGTGTGGAATCTAACAAAATCTATGGTCCATGATAAAGGTTATACCATGGTAGTGATTGAAACTGTTCATGCTTTGGTTCTCTCCAAATTAATGCAAGTAAGGTCATGGGAACTTTCTTTGACCAATAAAAATTGGGAAGTCAAAGAAACAGATCACTTCCAGGGAGACATTTAAAGGCGAGCATGATACTCACCTCATGTGTTTATCTTGCCTCTATTCTCATGGCAACCATGGCCTCAGTGGAGTCTCCATCTGCCAAGCTCCCTGAGTGCCAATGATGACCAGACCATCCAACTAGACTCACATAGGATATATGGACAGCATGCAAGAAAGAGAAACATTAAAAAAAAAAAACCTAAGCAACCAAACTGATTTTATTCTAAGTTCTTTGAAAAAAACATCAGATGGATTTAATTTGAGGCATTGCATGCTATAACCCTATTTTAAAATATGGGTCAATGAATTGTGAAAGGGCAAAGAAGAGAAGCAGAGGGAAAGAGAGCTCTAAGAAAGTAATTACAGTTTCCAGACAAGTATGAATGAGAGCTTAGATGACAGTGATAAAATGAGAAACAGACAGGAATTGTTAGAACTTGCAATAGATTGAATGTGGGGAGTAAAGAGAAAAAAAGAAAGGAGAGATAAGGGAGTAAGAGGCACTCACTGTGTCTTATCCATATCAGTTCTGATGCCCTCAAAAAGTTGTAAGGATGATAAATAAGGCTGTAGTGGAAGAATGTAGCACATCACATCATTAGGGTTCATCCTCTGCTCTGTACCTCAAGCTACCTACCACCACGCTGCACTGATGCTGATATCACCAATTAAATTTTCTTCAAATCACACCATTGTCATCATGATGGGGGACCAGAGTAGAAAAACTTGAGTTACTAATGACAAAACTTTATTCATAACATATTTTGCCCTAGACAAACACAAAAATTCATTTGTGTTCATCTCTTCTCCCACAATGAGCTCTGCCAATGACAAATAATAAATGATGCAACATCCACAGTGAGGCAGCTCAACAGGGAAGAAAAATCAAATGAGATGAGTTCACGGTGCTACTGAGGCAACTCCCTTGCTTGTAATTATTCTTGACAGTCAGAAATTTGCGGAAAGAGATGTTTGTGTCATGTTGTTTGCAGTAGGTTTGTCATCAGTGAGGGAATTAGATATTTCCTCTTCTTATAATAACCACAAATATTTTTAAAAGAATAAGCGTATCTTCCTGTAAACACTATTCAGTGTGGAATTCTGTTTGCCTAATTATCTACTGTAACAACAAGGCAAAAATTATATCATTGCTTTAGCCATATAATATCCAGCGACTTGGAGAAAGCTTAGGGCAGCAAGATCATAATTGTGGACTCTGAGCATCATGTTCAAACTGGATGGCAGTGGGCAAGGGAAATATGTCCTGCACAAAATATTTTAAGTTCAATGCCTCGCTGATAAGAGTATTTTATTTTTGGAAGCATTTTTTGCAAGTTGATGTTCAATAATATTAAGTTGTTTAAACACACCATATGCATTAGAAGAGAGAAGAAAGTGTCTCAGTTGCAATAAATCTATGCAGCATTGGCACTGTAATGATGATAGTATTGAGTATTTATACAGGAAGAGGGTGGAAAAGCAAGCTCTCCAATCTCCTCCAGCACTGCCTCTTTGAGAGGTGTAGAGTATCAAGACTGGGTCATCATGAAGTCACCTAAATTTTACACTCCCAAATATCAGCTCCAGTGGGAAAAGGGAAGAGTCTATATCTAAAAGGAGAGAAATAACCCTAGTTAAAAATTCAGTGAAACATTTATCCAAAGAGGTTGAAAAAATCTAAAACAGGTAGTTAGACTCCTGTGAAGAGTGGAAAAGGAATTCATGAATAAGATAAGGACATTTGTAGTCAAAAATTAAAAAACAGCGAAATTTATTTTGTGTCACTGCATTACAAAATAGCACTCCTTCTCAAAGATACCCACATACATGTTCAGATCCATAGAACATGTGGATATATGAAATGTCGAGGAAGAATTTCACTTGTAGATAAAGTTAAGGTTTAGTCAATTAGCTTTAGAGAGAATACCCTGGATTATCCAAATATAATCAAAAGATACAAGAGTCCTTCCAAGTGCAGGAAGCAGCTGCATTAAGAAACTAGGATTTGTGTTGTTTAATTTGCTCAAGGACACAGAGCTACTGAGTGGCAAAGCCAGGACTTTCTGCATCAACCTGTGATCTCTCTGCTGTGTATTCACTCCAGCTCAGGAATGTATTCTGGGATTTTCTTGTATTGTTTTTCCTCTTTTTTTTGTTTGATTCTTTGTTTTAAGTCCCATACCCAAAGATGTGTGCAATTCCCCTAGCAATTATCCCTGTGGCATTTAACTAAATATGTAGTAAAGATTCTAACTCTAAATAAAATATGAAAAGAAAAATAGAGTATCTAGATCAAATGAAGCCGAGAGAAAAGCTAAGATTGCATCTGTAAAGGTTACTGCCTGTACCTGAAGGTAACACACAAGGTAGAGAGCATTTTGTTTTTGGAATAAGAACCTGGATCTCTTCCCTGCTAAAACAAACCTAAGATAGTCCTCTGTTAAGAGATACAAGCTGATTATTAATACAATGCATGGCATCATCTGTGGTTTGCACATTGTTGAACTAAAAAGGCTCTAAAGTGTTGGAGCAGAGGCCAAGCAACCAGTATCCATGGCAACTTGTGTTTAGTTTCAACTGACAGTAGAGGAGAGTATTCAATCAGATCCTTATATTTGTCTAAATGGCACCCAACAAATATTTCCCATAGCCAACATTTTTGTCTTGGCTTAGCAACAAAGGAAAATGAGACCTGGAGGGAGGAGGGGGAATGGAACAAATTCATCTCGGAAGGACTACCTTCAGGAAGCTAAATGAATGTTTCGTTTGTCAAGCAACAAAGAATTGGGGGAATTAGAATAGGTATGAATGTAAGAATGAGTGCAGGGGATGGAAAGAGAAAGAGGAATCAAAATTCCTAGTCCTAACTTTACCATTAAAAGTGATTTTCAAAAAGCAATGAAATCTGCTTGAGTCCATTATTATTTATTGAGTGTTCATTCAGACATTTTGCTAGGCACCTTATAAACATTATCTATTTAATTTTAAATTTTATAAATTTTTTAGTATTACAAAGCTATTATCATTTTCATTTTACAAAGGAAACTTCAGTGAAGAACATTTAGACAACTTACCCATTGTTACAGACTTTGTGAAGGATTTAAACTTAGGTCTATTTGATTTTTTAAAAGTCTCTACCTTTTTATTGCTTCACATTCTGAAAGGACCAATTAAATTGATTAAAAAGAAAAAGAATCCCATCCTTTCTAAAGGAATGTTTCAGCAATAAGATACTATTCTGGAAAACACCAAATTTTAAATTCAACTCTAACAATGTTTATCACCACAAGAGTCTTGTCAGAAATTAAACTCCATCTTTAAGTGGAAAATAATTAAATGTGTGAATAGTCTATATTTGCATGTGATTTGCATATGTTCATTCTAGGTGGAGGTTGGGAAATGAATTTAGCCAGCTAGAAGCTGGAAATTAATCTATTGATAAGGTTAGTGCTCTCCTGGTCCAACCGCTTCCCAAAATCCCTTCAACTGGAAACCAGTCCTTCAACAGGATGAGCTTTTAGAGGAGACACTTTGACTCCCATCTATAAAAATTTTTAATTTTCAATATAACATCAAGTCTAACTCCAGAAGAATGAGCCTTACTTTTTGAAAGCATAAACAGCCATCTCTGTGATGCAGTGTAAATTACTTAAGTAGTATAAGATATTTTCAGTATATGTTACAGCTAACAAACAATGAACTGTGTATGTCTAAAATGTACAGTTTGTGAAGTTTCACACAAATTGTGAAGAATATGTATACACCTGGTGAAGGATCATCATAATCAAGATAAGGAACATATCTATTTCCCCCAAAGTTTAATTTCATCATGTGTGTTGAAATTCTTTCTTCCAATCCTTCCTTGCTTGTGTACTACCAAGCCAACGCAACATGCTTTCCAGCACTATAAAATTTCATTTTCTAGAATTGAAGTTAAACTTCAAAATTCTTCTGATAACAAGTTACAAACAAAATAAAAGCCACCATAGTCTTCCACACAGAAGTAATCCCAAGCCCTATATTTAATGCCATTTCGAATTGTTTCTCTTTTAAGATTCAGCCATGTATGCTTTGGGTAATTTCATGTCCAATGAGCCACCTAGGTGTGGTCTTCACCAGGTTACATCTTACCCTACTTTCTTAACCTGATGCCCACATACGCTTGCCAAAGATAGGCTGCCAGTGATTCCTGGCCATCGTTTGTCCAGAAAGCAACACTGAAGAGCGATAGAGAGCACCTAATTTTTTTTAAGGTTCCCAGCCCAGCTACTCCTGGACCAGATTATTTCTGTGTGGCACTGAGAGCTACAGGATCTAGGAAGCTCAGAAGCTTATTTCTTTACATGTAACTGTAAACTTACTGAATTTTTGTACGTATCAGTGAACTCTTGCTGATACCTGTTTATAACCTGTAAGTGATTCAAGTGGGATTTCCTTAGCTCTTTGATCTCTCTCTTTTTCTCTCTCTCTCCCCACCTCCCTGTGTGCTCCGTGTAGTAAGCTGCTTTGCTCTAAAACATGCTCCCTGCCATGTGGTTCTGCCTTCCCATGGGCCCAGAAGCAAGAAAGGCAACAGAGTATAAAATGAAAACCTTGGACCCCATGAGGCAAAATAAACCTTTCCTCTTTTAAATTCTTTTTCTCAGGTATTTTGTCATGTTGACAAAAAGTTGACTAACATACCAATGTAAAGAATATTCCATTTAGATATATTTTTCACCTCCTGAGAGTCCATTTGTGACTTTTATTTTTCTCTTCACAATAGTCAAGCTTTTTAAAATTTTAAGCCCTTGAACATATGCAGAAAATTTGTAATAATTGATTTTAAAACTTGCCTCCAAATTCCATCATCTGTTTCATTTGGGGAATATTTACTTTTTCATTGTTTTTATTTTATTGGTACACGTTTGCAGTACATAATGGTTACACTCCCCATGAGGAGGCTATGCATATGCATAACACATCTTAATTTCTTTTTTCAATCCCCTTCCCCTCCTCTCTATCTCTTGTGCCCCTTCCCTTTTGCAAAAGATCTATCTTGTAACTAAAGCAACAAAGTTTTCTCTCTTATTCTTCCAGAGGTCAGAGAAGAAAATAGGTCTTATGGACTAATGTGGTGTCAGCATGTCTGGTTCATTCTAGAGAATCCAAGGGCAAGAACGTTTCTTGGCTCTCTAAGCTTCTAGTGGTGTCAGAATTCCTTGCCTTGTGGTCAATTGCTCCAGTCACAATTTCCATCAGTACCTTGCTTTCTCTTTTTCTGTAGTGAAATCTCTTTCTTATGCATCACCTAATTCAGGATCTTTCCATTTCAACACTCCTAACTCAAACATGTTTCTTGGGAGGACTTAATCACATTTTTGAAGTCCCATTTTTAAATGTAAGAAATATCCAATTTTCAAGATAGAGACATGGATAATTTGGGGAACCTTCATTTAGCTCACCACAGCATCTAATTGTGTGACTTAAAGAGCAAATTCAACCTCTAATGCTTGTCTTTAAATTTTGCTACGGCAGGCCCAGGGTGACCTTTATTCTAAGGCTAACTAAACCCCACTGTTAATATACAGTACTTCTGGGGACTCTACCAAATGCTGTAGAATAACAAACCAAAGCTTCTAGGAAAACAAAATATTCTCAATTCTGTTGAGCTTCAGAAAGTTTTCAGCTTACTCCTTTCCAGTGGTTCTTTCCCTAGACCTAGGCATGCATTGCCCTCTCACACATGGACATATACTAAAACTTATCCACAGACTAAAAAATCTCTCTCTCTCTCTCTCTCTCTCCCCCCCTTCCTTCCTCTTTCCCTCTAGATTGTCTTCTCAAATCTGCTCCTCACTCCTCTCCTTTCCTTCTTTCCTCCCTCCCTCCCTACTGTTCACTTCTTTCAAGTACTCTGTCCCCCAAACTCTAGCTGCCTCAGCATCTCTAAACTCCAACCTTTGTCTCCTCTTTAATTCAGTAAGGCCATTGGTCCTGTTTCAGCCACTCCTTTCAAGGAAGAAATTGAGACAATCCTAGGACTTACCATGTCTGTTTTCCTTCTCTTAAGTATTACTGTCCAGAACTGCCTGTTGTCCAATGTCTGGAAATCATTAGGTTGCATATTTATCTTGGTTGCAATGGCTTACTGCAGGAGAGAAATTCTTCTAGCATTCAATCCTAGTGAGGAGAAACCGAAGACTACAAGTTAAGTTTTAAACAGCCACTATGAAAAAGAAGCACTTGTTAATTCATAAAAGGGAGTTTCAACAGCACCTTCCAAGATTATAACTGATAGAAGCACTGTGACCAATATCCACAGATACAAAGATTACAGATAGTCATTTGCATGATTAGGTAGGTCCCTATAACCTCTTACTATTTTACCTAAAAAACTTGAAATTTAATACATGTCCTTTTGCCCATTACATAAAAATAATGTACTAGCACACCTGACAACATAACTTTCGTCTGCATTAATCTGTGGAAGCAGATTTTAGAGGACAATCTAGAGGAATTTTAAAATTTTTGTAAGTCTAATCTTCATACAGAAAAGTACACATAATTATGGCTTAGTATGTTTTTCACACACATACTGAATGCACATGAGTCACCAGCACCCAGGTCAAGAACTAACACACTTTTTTCATCCCAGAAACCCCTGCACATGGTCCCTACCCACGTCCTCATGCACACATGACCACTTCCATTTTTCTATCCCCTTATGAGCCTTTCCCACTTTTCCATCTCCCCCCACTAAGATTTCTATGATCTTGACTTCTAACAACATAGATTTGTTTAGCCTATTTTTATACTTTATAAATGAATTTATGATTAGGTACTCCTTTATGTTTGTGACAGTCATCTCTATTGTTGTGTATAATTGTAGAATCCTCTTTCATGCTCATTGCTGAGTAATTTACCACTGAGAAACCCAACTCAAATCTGTAAGTCTTTTCCATTATTGATGGGCATTTGTGTAGTCTCTAATTTAGGGTCTTTACAAATGGTGCTGCTCTGAATATGTATATATATTCATTCCTATTAGACATTTAGTTAAGAGTGGAACTGCTGGTCTTAGATTGTGCACATTTCCAGCTATAGGAGGTACTGCCAACAAGTTTTTTTTTTTTTTTTTTTGATCATGTAGATCACTCTTTGAACCCAGCAATCTTTTCCAAAACTGCAAACAAGCAACTGGAGATTTATGTGCCCTGGGCTGTGACAGCAGAGTGTCAAGTAAAAACAAATTTCTGTTTCCAAAAATTTTATTCAGGTTTTATTTCTTCTAAGTCATTTAAGACCAATGAGGAGACATAATAATTATTCAATAAGTGAAAATAAAGCAAATTTGAAAATCTAAAATATGAGAATTAGGAGTTACTGGGTTCTGTTTTATAATAATATAATATAGATTGTATATATTAATATAATATAATATAATATAATAATATAATCCTCTTAATCTAGAGCTGTTTTCTATAAAATCTTCATATACAAATCTGAAAAAGCCAGGAAACTCTGAAAAGTTTTGAGATGATAAGACTTTGAAGAACCCAATTTGAAAGCATTGCTATGGTCTGTCACCTTCTATGCAGGCCCACAACTTTTTGTGTGAGGAGTGAAGACCCTCACTCCTTCTGTGTGAGGAGAAATTCAGACCAAAGGAGGAGAAATGTGTCCTCCACAGCTCACACGGTGAAGTAGTAAGAGGGAATAGAATTTAGAACACAAAGTCCTTCTAACTTCTAGTTCAGCATACTTATTTTTACCTGTTTAATTAGGTGCTAATTTGAACTCTAACAGAGCTAATCAAGTTCCTGCCCAACTCAAGTGTACTAGTCACCTTTCCCTTTGCTATGACACGATACCCAATACTCAAATTTAAAGGAGGAGTGGGTTATATGGCTCGTGGTTACAAGGGTTTCAGTCGATGGTCATCCGGCCCCAGAGCAGAAACACCATGATGGAAGGACACTGCAGAGTAATTATGTTTAGTTCATGGTGACCAGCAAACAGCAGGGGAACAGTGCCACAGAGGAAAGAAGCCAAGGACCATATATAGTACTCAGTCCCTACTCCATGGCCCAGACAGAAGTGCGCTTTATTAATCTCATTAATGACCAGCATGATATGAGCAACTTTTCCTCCTCTGTGCCCCTCTGCCATCCCAATTTCTGCCTTCAGTCAACAGACCATGAACTGTAACTAACCATGAACCAAAATTCCTCTCCCTTTTTAAGCTGTGGGTGTCAGGTAGTGTGTTTTAGGGATAAGAAAGTAAGACACTTTGATTCCATGACTCTTATGTTGTACGTGTAGTAAAACCAGCATCATATGAACAATATCAAGGTCTGCTGTCAGCAAAAACGTAGCCATCATCCCCTTGGACAATGGCCTTAGTGGCACTGGAGTGTCTGAATGACTGAGCATGATGAAATTAACTCTGGAAAACCAATTCCCTTGGTGGTCCTTCTTGAGCATGGGTCTCAAGGATCTGCTTCTCAAATGAAAAGTTTATACTTTTGTACCCTTGCGCCAACAGATGGGTGGGGTCTTGCTGATGCCTGAGATGCCCTCAAGGCATCTTTCTTCTTGTCCCTGAACAAAGTACTCGGTTTCACTTTAGTGACACTAATCTCTTCAACAGTCACACATCTTTTACCCTAAATTTACACATAGTTGCATCTAGGCCAAAATTTAAGCTTTTCAAATTTTTTCTGCTCAGCTACCCCTCACCAGTTCCTACTATAAGTCTAGCTGACAGTAGCCAGCAGTACCTACGCCACAACCTGAATGTTGGGCTACCTTGAAATTTCCTCTACCAGATCAATCAGTTCACTGCCTTGAATCTTGGTTTGTGGCAGTTTCAGGATATTGTAGAAAAATTTTTTTTGCCAGAGTATAACACACAGGACCTCTATTCAGTTGCCAGTAGGGCCTTTGTTCCTAAGTGAAACCTCTTTAGTTTGGTCTTTACTATTCCCATTCTTATCATCATCCTAGGCTTCTGAGATCTGTCTAGAATCACTCATAATCAGTCAGAATCACTCATAATGACATGTGAAATTTAAAGGAGGAGAGGTTTCATTTGGTTCATGTTTCATGGGATTCAGTTCATGGTTAGTTGATCCAACGTAAATGTGAAATAGCATGACAGAACAAAGATGCTTAGTTCATTACATCCATGAAGCAGAACAAAGGAACAATACCAGAGCCACTAGGCCATGGCAATATATTTAATACCCAAGATCATGTCTCCATGAACCACCCAGACACATCTGGAAGTGTGCTTTACTAATTCTTGCAGCCAGAGACTTCCAAGACAATCAACTTGACTCAATAAGCTTAACTACCACATCAGGGCAGATGTAAATAGAATTTAGATTTCTCATATCCTTTTGATAATTCCCAATTGGATATTTTCTCTCAAAGCTACCTAATGTAGGTAGAGCAAGATATTTCCCTTCTAAAAAATAAATGACTCCACCTATGAGAAAGTTACAACACCCAGATACTAGAGCAGACAAAAAAGTTACTGAATATTGAATGTGTACAAAATGTATGACTCCCTAAAATGTGCAATAAGCAATGTGTAAATATTGACTACCAGTGAGTGGATCTACCTCCAGATAGCCTCAGGAAAGGATTGAACTTTTGAATCTGACCCAAATAATCATTTCAAAGTGTTGAGAAAATGTAGTTTCAACTTTGTCCAAACAATTGACTTTAGGTCTGATTTCTAAAGACATACAAATTTTGCACATCAAATAACTCTTTTAAAATTTTGCAAAGACTCAAATAAAGCTGAATTCAATTTTCCCCACAGAACATATGGACTTTCAAAAGGCAAGGGAAGAGGTGGCTGGCAAAATATGTTTTCAGTTTTAACACATTTTTAAACAAAATAAAACAAAATTCATGGCTAGACAGCCCAAATCCATTAAAATTACCATTTTTTCTATCACTGACCTATGACTATTAAAGTTTTTTTCTTATTATTTTGTGTAAAATAAATTACTCTTTGTGCTAATACCACTTGAGTGATTGAATAAGGTGGACAGGTATTATAAGACAAAAACCCATCAGCATTTCACAAATGCATGAGATCAACATTTCCTTGCAAATCATCTGAAATAAGGATTTGGGCAATTTTGGATTAAACACCATATTTGTAGATTGCAAATCTTTTAGAGAATTTGAATTTAACAAAACAGAAAGACAAAGAGAAAGGAGGAGACGAGAAGAGGAATTTTAGAGCTATTTCATCAAATGAATGCATTTTAAGTGAAAAATTAATTTTTTAATTCAATTTACAGTTTTTCCCAAAGTTTATTGGAAATTTTTACCAGGGGAAAAGATGCATGAGAAAAGTGTTTAGAACCCAAGTGTTCTAATCTCTCAGTAAACCAAAATTTTTCATGCACATAGTTAGCAGCTTTTAGAAAATTTTTCCTGTTTCTCTCAAAGCCTTAGAACACATTCAGTCAATCTGTTCAATGTTTATGAAAGTTGAATGAGGCCATTTGCAGACTTGGGGGAAAGAGAACAATGGCCACATGAGTAAACAAGCCCAGTCTAGGAACCAGCACCATGAGCGAGCCTCAGGCAGACTGGGAAGAGCTAGACCGCAGCCCCCTCTGGTGTACAGGCTGGCAAACAAGAAGTACCAACACCACCATCACCCCTGCCCTCCCATGAGTGACTGGCTTATCCATAGAAAGACAGGCTGTGATGATAGCTATCGAGATGAAATGCAATTTGATGCCTGTGGTGCTTTGGTGTTTCACTAACATTGTAGGTCTAGGGCCAGTGGTCTGATCATAGGTTCAGAGGATATCAGTATGCAGTGTGCCATCTAGTGGGGGATCTCCTTCTGAGGGTTGTAGCCTTTGTTGATTCCCTACGGTCTTCTTTTGAGGTCCTATATCACTTCCATTGTTTTGTTGGGTTGGGTTTTATTCTCTTTTGTTTTGTTTGATAATGTTAAATCTGATGGCAGGAGAAGCTATTTCAAGGATAGCAAGATATATTATGGTAGCAATTTTGGATTTACTATTGGCTTGTTTTGAGATCCTTTATTGCATTCATTGTTTTATTTTTATTGTTTCTATTCTATTCTGTTCTGTTTGATTTTTACTATGTCCAAAGTTATCTGCAGTTATTTTTAAGACATCAAATGGCATTATGGTAACTACTGTTGATTTCATAATGTTTTGAAGTCCTGTATCTCTTACACTGGTTTGTTTTGATTGGTTTTATTCTGTTTTATCCTCTTTAAAATGAAAAAAAGGAAAGATGAATGGGAGCATTAGTTCACGAAACTACCTTGAAGTAAATAACAGAGGGTTATGCACATAGAAGAAAATTGGAAGTGAGTGAGTAAGTCAGTGTTGGGCAGGGAGAAAGAAGCACGTGCTTTCAAGTTGACTGGAATAAGAGGACTGATATTATGATATTTCATTATTCAAGGACTCTATAACATGTGTGATACAGGTGCTATTCTCCAACCTCTTATTCTTGCTGTTCTGTTCCAATAGTCCCTACCTTAAGCCAAGCAAAATGAATCATACAGAATTGCTGAAAAATCTGTGCTTTTCTATTCATCTGATCACAGGAGACGTCATTCCTTATCACTGTTCCTTTATCTTTGAACTGCTAATCCTAGGTTGAAGACATCAGCTCCTCTAGTGCTACTCTAGCCAGAGTCAATCTCTCCTCAGAAGGAGATCCCCCACTAGATCAATCTCTCCTTCCTAATGCCAATAAAAATACTAGCCAGCATTTGTGTGGAACATGTACTATTCTAAGCGTTTTATTTAATTTTAGATATCAAGACTATAAAATGCTTATGGTTATGATTTTCAAGTTACAGACAAGGAAATGGTGGCATGTGTTTAAGGAGGGAATTGTAAAAAAGAAGGAAACAGGAACTGGGTTGATAAGAGGGAACCCCCTTCATGATTTGAATTAGTTCTTCTCAAGTGATTTCAGTACCTTATTCCACCACTATAATCTTAATCTCCAGATGCTTTTCTTTCTTCAAGTATCTCAATAAAATTTAAATTTTTGGGGTCTTTTGGTCAGAATTCTTAGACAAAGGCAATAGAAAACACTCCAGTTATCCAGTGAATGAAGTAATTTAGTAAAAGATACTCTGTAACTAATAAAATCTCTGAGACTTAAATTACTGGAATTAAGATATGCAATCCAGATAGACGCAGATAGATAAAACACACAAAAAATTCAAATTCACCATGAGAACCTACTAGAAAACCATCATTGCTGCTGGTGTGCATGTAACACTCTAGGCTGAGCGCTAGAAATACCATTGCAGCTTCTTTAAACATCACTCACACCATTACTGTGAGGAATGTTACTTTGTAGCACACTGACCCTTCTGCGATTGTTAATTGTGATATGCCAACTTGACTAGAATAATAATAGCCTAGCAGGGGGCAGGGATTTAGCTGAGCAGTACAAGTACCTGCCTGCAAGCACAAGGATGTGAGTTGGATCCCTGGTACCAAAAAAAAAAAAAAAAAAAAAAAGAATCGCCTAGCAGATGAGTACATTCTGAGCATGCCTGTGGATAACTGACACAGGCTGACACCCTGAATGGGGTAGATCCACCTAAAACATGGGTGGAATCAACCAATAGGCCTATAGTTTGGACAGAATAAAAAGAAGGAACTGTTTCCCTTTTTTGGAAGATCTCTAGGCTTCACCATTCCTTTGGACACTAGTCTCCTGTTTCTTCAGTCTTGCAATGAAGACTCTTCAGCCTTCCAACAGGAACTCATACCAGTGACTCTACAATGAGCTCCCAGATCTTGAACTTCCAAGATCGAAGTGCTAGATCCTTTGGCTCTTCAGTGCATAGATGGCCATTTTGAATTCTTTCACCTCTGATCTTGTAAACCTATCTAATGAATATCTTTGTATAGTTATACATAAATTTCATACTGATTCTACTTCCCTTAAGAACCCCAACTAATACACCCTCCTTTCATTTACTTTCATTCCCACATATGTGGGTCTTTTCACTGGCAGATCATAGGTCATGCAGTTACACCCCCACAATAATGTAGTAGTTAAAGCAATGGTGATTCTGGTTTTTCAGGCTCTGTAATACAGGAAAGAAATTTCCAAATCAGTCGGAATCAGTGTTGAGGTAACACACATGCAGTTTTCAGTTTCTAGTAGATATCAAATAAATGAAGATAACCGTTGAGGAGGAACCCAGAATGGGGACTTGACTAGTGTCTAAGACAGAATTGGATTAAAGAAAAGTATCCCCAAATAGGGGAAGAGAGGTCCAAATATCGTCCTGAGGACCTGCAGTTTAACTATGACATGGTATACACACATGTCAAAACATCACATGATACCCATGCTACTTTTACATTTTCATGTGTCCTTTAAATTTTAAGAAAAGTGATAATACAGCAAGGTCACTGTCTTGCAGAAACCTAGGGAAAGAGACAACAAACCTGTATGAGGAAAGGCTGGCGTGACAGCAGCTGTTGCCAGGCAGTTTCATATTCTGTTCAGTTTACATTTGTGTTTATTTATCCTAGAGCTACCCAGCTTGTCTGTCAACAAAAAATTATTTCAAACCATTCACAAGAAAGGTGAGACAAAATAGGAAAATGGAACAGCACACACAGAAATGTTAACTAGGAGAAGAAAAAAATATAGACTAGATAGAAAATGCTTTGAAAAACAAAAATTCACTCAACTGTTTACAATATTCTTAACATTAGTGGCATGTATGACAGTTAAAATTTAAAATATTCAGAAAAATTATGATCCTAAAACTATACTGTGTATAAGGTGATTTTGGAGAAACATGAAATATAAAATGTACAGGTATTGATTAAGATAAGTTTCTGTCAAGTTGCTATTTAGACACACTGATCTTTTAAAGAACTGATATTTGTCCAGTTGGTTTTAGGAAATTGTTATGAAGTGAATTGACCTAAAACTCATCCCAAATATCTCCTCCCCAGGTCAGTCAATCAATAATAATATCCTTCCATTCTTTAGCTAGCACATAACTCTGTTGTCTCTATTTCATGACACTTATCCCTCTGAAATTATTGTGTTCATTTATGGGTTTGGAGACATACTGTCTATCTCATCTCATCAGACAGTAGGTTCCATAAAAATTATGGCAATGTTTCATCCCACTTCTGTGTCCCCACTGCTTAAAACAATTTCCAATACATGGTTTGTCCCTAATAAAAGATTTTTTTTCAAACAGTAATAAGTAGTAGAGCCTTCCTTATAATTGTTAGGAAGATTAAATTTATCAGCATGTTTAAACTATTTAGAAGAGCACTTAGTGAATAAGACCTTAACAGATGCTATCTGCTAACATTTATTTTGGAACTGTGTTCATACTCTCTGTGTGTAACCCTAGCAGTCAATATTTCTCATACAGAATTTAACTTGAGCTATCTGGATGTGACATCTGGATTTCCATTGAAGGACCCCTGGTGGTCCCCCACAGCACCAGCATCTCCATGTGGTTCACAGGCTGGTCTTTGAAACATTAATGTTTAATGCAGTGTAATAATATACATTTACATCTGCTACAGTTTAATAATTTACTTGTGATATTTAATATGAACCAGAATTCAAGTTCTTAGTGCATCTTCAAAAGTATTGCCATCTGGCCCCCAAGGTCTGGGGAGTATTTTGCAGTGACTAACCAGACATGAAGGGTTTGTGGTCCAACAGTGTCTCTGCTTCTCCATCACCTCCCACCAACAGAAATGGTCTTGGGAAACAAGTAATTATTGAAGGTTTAAGACATCAGGAACAAATGGAACTGGTCCCCAAATGACTTTGAAAACTTATAAAGAAAGACTGGTTTGTGTGTTTGCCCACAGAACATTGCTATTCTAGAGTATCAGCACTGGAAGGAACTCAGAAATCACCTGAGACAGTCCTGAATATTATAGGGGTCTAGAGAAATAAAGAGAATTGATCAGCCACACTGGCAAGTTGTGGGAGGTCCAGCACCAAAACTTGGATTATAGCTATGAAAATATAATTTCTAGTTTTCCTAAGTTCATTCTTGTATAGGTGTGAGGATGGTATTTAAGTTTGAGAAGTCGTGTGTGTGTGTGTGTGTGTGTGTGTGTGTGCTTGTGTATCCAATGAGTACAAGGCGCCCAGAAAGTTTTAATTCCATTTGAATCATAAACAAAGAACATCTATGTAATTATGTAAAAAATTTGCAAAATATGACAAAGAATATAATTATTACAAATTTAAATAAACTTAAAGATTTGTTTTAATATCTTACGCTACCTTCTAAGCAGTGCATCCTAAGCATAATAACTATATTCAAATGTATCCAAAAAGATGGTAGACTTATTGTATGTTAGCATTGTATTTATAATCTGAATAAATTGTCTATCATGTTTTGCAGATTACTTATATCATTTATAGATGAAAATTCATTACAAAGTCAAACTGCATAAAAACTTTATGGATACCCTCATATGTAATAAAATTTATGTATATAAAATGCATATTTATATACTTATAACTAAGCAGTATACAAGAATTTTTCAAAGTTGCTTATGATACATTTTGTAGAACAGATGGGTTGTGATTTTAGTAGTTTAAGGGACTTGGCTAGAGTGAGACACATTTATTCACTATTCCCTGGGCATATCTTTGATTTTCCCTACCTTTGCTCATGTATTTTCCCCTGCCCAAAATGTTCATTCTATTCGTTTCAAATTTCCATCTGTCCCCTTCTAGAAAGTTTTGCATGACCACCTAAGTTGGAGTCCAAGTACTTCAGCTGACTTTGCCAAGCAAGGCTGCTTGTAGAGCTGAAGGTTATTGAGTAAACAATACCTTAGTTCTACACAGGTCCAGGAGACAGTGGAGCTATAAGGGTAATTTTTATTCTGTCAACAAAGTGAGAGACTGGGCACCAACTCTAGGGTGAACTTTTGAACCTAGAGAGTGAATTCTGGAGAAAGTCTACCTGAGAGATCCAAGGATTCACATGCAAAAAAGCTGTGCAAACCCACATGGGTTTACTTTGGGGACAACATGTCCTGATTTCTTTGACCTGCAGGAGCCACAGGGAGCAGCTGAGCCACTGGCACAACTGGTCCTGCCTTCCACTGAAGTTGCACGGTGAAATCTGCTGTTCCTGTATATGCAAAATTGGAAAAGAGAAAGGTTTTCCTCTGATATATAGGTAGTGGCCCTAGAACTTCCAGCTGGGTCTCAGATCACTATGCCTCCAAGAACTGTGGGCTGCAGACACTTAACACACCTCAGCAGCTATCTTTAGCTCCAAAGAGAAAGTATGGGGCCAAAAATGACAGTCCCTAGTATCCAGGAAGGAGTTATGAGCAGGACATGGAGCAGGAGCAAACACTGACCAAATAGAACAACCAGAAGAACAAAGCATTTCAAGGGGTCCCTTAAGGAGGCTGGAGTTTGGCACACACAAGTAGTTTCAGAAGTTAGTAAAAGACCTGTGAAAAATATGTTTCAAGGAAAATACTGTACTGTGATGTTGTTTAAGGGGGATTTTATTTTGAAATTAAATAATACTCTTCTGAAAAATCAGTGGGTCACAGATGAAAAGTAATTCTCACAATCAAACAATAATGTTAATACAGTATACCTGAACATATGCGACACAATGAAAGTAGTTCTAAGAAGGAAGTGGTAAATTCCCACATCAGAAAAAAAGAGTGAGCTCAAATAAAACAACATAATGATGCCCCTCAAGGGTGATTTTTTTCTATAATTAAATTTTATTTTTTAAAAATATGATAAAGTGAGCTGGGGATGTAGCTCAGTGATAGAGCACTTGCCTAGCATGTACAAAGCCCTGAGTTTAATCCCCAGTACCACAAAAAAAAAAAAAAAAAAAAAAAAAAAAAAAAAAAAAAAAAAAAAAAAAAAAAAAAAAAAAAAAAAAAAAAAAAAAAAAAAAAAAAAAAAAAAAAAAAAAAAAAAAAAAAAAAAAAAAAAAAAAAAGAAAGAAAAAGAAAAAGAAAATAAACAAAGAAAAAATGATTTAAAGAATGGTATTTTTATTAGTCTGCTAGGTTACAAAAATGCCACAGATTGCCAGGTGTGGTGGCATACACTTGTAATCCTAGCATTCGGGAGGCTGAGGCAGGAGGATCACTGTGAGTTCAAGACCAGCCTAGGCTACATAGTGAGAACTTGCATCAAAAAGAAAAAAATAGCACAGATGATGGAATATGTAAATGTAAGTTTCCATTTATTTCTTGCAGTTCTAGAAGCTGGAAGTCCATGATCAAGGGGTCCGCAGATTTGGCTTCTCCTGACACCCCTCTGCTTGACTTGTCACTCTCCCACTGTGTCCCCATGTGGCATCTGAGCTGTGACTATGCATCTCTGGTGTCTCCTGCTCTTCTGAGAAGGACACCAGTCGTACTGAATCCAGACCCCACTGTTATGACCTCATTTATCCTTCTTTCCTCGCTAAACTCCTACCCCACACATAGTCACATTAGAGATCAAGGCCTCAACATATGAACTTTGGGGAAACACCATTCAGTCCTTAACAATTTCCAAACAGTAAAATAAAAATTAATATACAGAATTAAATAATTGAGCTGTGTAACACAAAATACCATTGTTCTCTAGTAGTGCCACAGAGGAAAAGCATGTGAACAGAAGAGTGGGAGACGGGTTCTAGTCTTATCTTTGCTTTCCACTCCATGACCCTGAGCAACATACTTTCCTCATCACTGAAGAAAAATGCTTGCACAGAAGATGTCTCAAATTCCTTGTGTTTTAAAGTTGTAATTGACTGAAAAGAAATTAGTTGCCAAAAATGACTAAGAAGTGATTACAAAGATTGAAATTATAGTGGCATGGTTTATTCCACATATGGAAAAACAAAGTGCACCCTTTTTCTTTATTCTAAATTATACTTAATCTGGGCTGGGGATATAGCTCAGCAGCACAGCGCCTGCCTGGCAAGCGCAAGGTCATGAGTTTAATCTCAGGTGCAAAAACAAACAAATAAACAAAAATTATAGTTCATCTGTTTAAGCTGAGATTCCACTCACCAGGGAGCATCAAAATCAACTGCAATCATATTTACATTTCCATTGCAAGTTTCAACAAAAATCCTAGAGATGTGAATGGCAACTACGAGATGTGAGTGGGACCCCTGTCTCTGGCTGTGGTTTGGAAAGGTTTAGTTTGGCTCACAGTTCAGTCCACACCTGGTTGGTTCCCAGGCAGAACAGCATGGAGGAAAGATCTAGGCAGGGGAAAACTCTTCACCTTCTGGCAGCCAGGAAGCATATGCAGGGAAGGGAGGATCCAGAAGGGAAACATATCCTTCTGGATCACACCCACAATGATACTCCACTGTGACATGACCCCACTTAACAGCAAGACAGCCATGTCGCAGCCATAATCCAATCACCCTGCAAACACATGAGGCTTTGAGGGCCATTTTAGATCTAATTCATAACATTGCTCTGGTGAGGGCTCCCTTCTTGGCTTGAGAATAGTCACCTCTCCCATGTCTATATGGCTTTTTCTGGGTACATGCACATGGAGGAAGTGAAAACTGTCCCTCTTCTTTTCTTACTATGGAATAAATCCCATGACCAGGGATCCACTCTTGTGATCTCCTCTAAACCTCATCACTTCCCCATGCTTCCACTTTAAGATACCATCACACTGAAGGCCAGTGCTTCAACACACAAATTCTTAGAGGTATACAAACTTTCAGTCCACAAAAAACCCTAACATGTGAAGAGGTGAGAACTTGTCACTTCTGTCCTTACACTAAGAAACAGTGAGCAAATTGAAGGATAATGACTTTTCTTGGATCCATCAAATAACAGGTTGCAAAGCAATTGCCTCCACAGTATCTGATAAAACTGGCAAATACAGAGAATTACAGATATTTGCTTCTCTGCAACAGAAGTCACTGGAAACTAGTAGAAATACAGAAATGGCAATTTTGATGAATTAGTAGAGACTGTATGTTGGCTGACAAGAGATGGAGAACAAACTGAGGGTTGTAGTCTTGGGGCAGACTGGGGGTCAACCTACAGTTTAATGGATTTTTATCTCTGGAAACACTCTAGATCCTTGGGATAAAGACTTGAGAAGTACACCTTCCAGGCCCTGGCAAGGGAAGAGATAGAGTACTTATTGTGAAATATGTTGGAGAGGGACATATAAGAGAGGTAATGGGGGGTTGAATATGATCAAAATATGTGCATTGAAATCCAATATTTTATAAAGTTAATAGGCACTAATAATAAAAGAAAAGATAAACATGGAAGTTACCTACAGCAAGCAACAATTTTAAAAGTGAAGGATCTGAATACACTAATTATGAACATAGATTGCCAGAATGGATAAAAACCAATATCTAACTATATGTTATACACAGGAAACACAGTTTTAAAAGAAAGGCCTAGATAGATTAAAAGAAAAGAGATGAAGAAAGGGATATTGTACTAATACAAAGATAGTGAGATAGTGTAGCCAAAATAACTTCAAACAAAGCAAACACCATGACAAGAAATAGTATCAGAAATAAAGAGAAGTAGTGCATAATAATAAAGGGATTAATTCTTCAGGATGAAGGTACATCTAAAAACAAAGTATCAAAACACAAGAGGTAGAAGCTGATAGAAAAATTTATTCCTATGGTTAAAGATTTCAGTCTATCTCAAAATAATTAGTAGATCAAGCAGTCAGAAAATCAGTAAGCAATTTGTTAGTTGGAAGAGTATTCTCAATCACTTTGATCTAATGCACATTTACACTTATAGAATGCTTCATTTAACAACTGAAAAATATCCATTTCTTATTGTATATGACATTCATCAAGATACTGCAAACTGACTCCCAAACTACACTCCAACAAATTTCTTAAAATAGAAATAATACAAAGTCTATTTAGTCTCAGACCACAAATGGCTACATTAGAAACATGTAACAGAAAGCTAGTTAGAAAATCCCCAAAGATTTGGTAATTTAACAACATGTTTCTAACTAATTCAGTGATCAAAGAAGAAATCACAGTTAAATTATAAAATATTTTAAACTGAATAAAAATACACAACATATCCAAATTCATCAGAAACAACTAAGGAACAATAGAAAGAAATTTTATACCATGAAATATACAGATATAGTAGAAAAGAAGAAAGATCTAAAATCAGTAGAATAAATCTCCACCTTAAGAAACTAGTTAAGAGAAATTTAAACCCAAGAGAAGGACCTACAAAGATATTTTTAAAAATTAGAGCACAAGTCAACAAAACTCAAAACAGAAAATCAGTAGAGAAAAATCATTGAAACAAAAACCTAGTTCTCTGAGAAATTCCATAAAATTGATAACCATCTAATTAGACTAAATAAGAAAAAAAGAAATATAAAAGTCATCATTGTTATGTCCATGGGTATTAAAAGGACAATAGTAGAATATTATAAACAATTCTATGCCCACAAATTCAAAAACAGATTAAATAGACTAATTGCTTTAAATTACACAAAGAGAAATATATAATATGAATAGGGCTATATTTATTAAACTCATTGATTTGATAATAATCTTCTAGAAAGAAAAACAAAAGATCTACAAGATTTCACAGATGAAGTCTAGGAAACATTTGAAGAAGAAATGACACCAATTTTCCACAATCTTAAAGAAAGTAGAAGCAAGAACACGTTTTTACTCATTCTATCTAGCCAACATTACCTCAATACCAAAACTAGATAAGATATTACAAGAAAGGAAATCTGTAGTCTCTTATCTCTCATTGAATACTGATGCAAAACTCCTGAGCAAAATATTGCCAACAGAATCCAATAGTATAAAAAGATCAAAGTACAACAACCAAATAGATTTACTCCATGTATGCAATTCTGGTTCAACGTTCAATAATTAATAAATGTAATTCACCACATGAACAGGGTAAAGAAGTAAAATCACATGATCATATAAACTGAGCACAAGCAAGCATTTGACCAGATCCAACATACATTATTAATAAAATCTCTCAGAAATTAGGAACAGAGGGAATTTCTTCAACATAGTAATGAACATCTACAAAACCAAGAGCTTGCACTATACTTAAAGTAAGTATTTTCAGGAATAATGTAAGGATCCAGCCTCTTTTACCACATCTAGTCAATATCACATTGGAAGACCTAGCTACTACACTGAAATAAGAAAATAAAAAGCGTGCATATTGTAAAGGATTATGTGAAAACTTTCCAAAGAATTGACCAAAAAAATGCACCTGAAACTAATAAGCAAGTAAGTACAGCCACATTATAGCACACAATGCTAACATTTTAAAATCTTTGCTTTCCTATATATCAGTAATGAATAATAAGTATTTGAAATTACAGTAACAATATTTTACCAAATGTGATACACAGACAATTTAAAATATCTAGATATAACTTGTGTATGTACAGGAACTATGAAAATAAATACAAAACACTGATGAAAAATCAGAGAATTTAATAGAGAGATATTCCATGTCCACACATTGGAAGAATAAATATTTTTAAATACCAATTTTCCGACTTGATACATAGTAATTTCAATGAAAATCTCAGCAAGCTCTACATATTGACAAACTGATTCTAAAGTTTATACACAATAGGTGGGAAATCTAAAATACCCAACACAATAATGAAGAACAAAACTGAAGGATCCACACTTCTCCATCTTAAGACTTAATGCAAAGCTAATAGAAATCAAGACATGATGCCACTGTAAAAAGAACAGACTTATCAATCAGTGAAAAAGAATAGAGAATGCAGGAGTAAACTTTAAATATTCTCAACTCCTCCCTGACAAAGAAACATAAACAATTCAGTAGAGAAAGTACAGGATAGTCTTTTCAATAAATAGTCCTGGAAAAAATTTGTCATCTACATATTTTAAAAAGAAATAGATACAAAATTTACATTTTTCATACAAATTAACACAAAATGGACCATAGATCTAAATGTAATATAAAAATTATAAAATCTCTAGAAGAAATGTAATGTAAAACTTATAAAATCTCTAAAAGAAAATTGGGTTAGGTGGTGCCTCTTTAGATACAACACCAAAATCACAATTTGTGAAAGAAAAAGTAATTTTTAGACTTTATTAACCTTTAAATTTCTATTTTGCAAAGGCACTGTAAAGAGAATTGAAAAAAAAAAGTCATATACTAGAAAAGATATTTGCAAAACACATACCTAATAAGGGGCTCATATTTAAAATATACAAGAAACACTAAACAAGAAAACAATGTAGCAAGGACTTTAACAAAAAAGATGTAAAATGGCAAATAAGCTGGTAAAAAGATGCTCCATATTGTATATAATTAAGGAATTATTAATTAAACAATAGCAAGACATCTTTATATAACTATTAGAATGACAAAAACCCATAAAACTGACAGAACTGACCACTGGTTGGGATGTGGAAAAACGAGAACTCACTTACTGTTAGATAGGAATGCAACATAGTACAGCCACTTCGGAAGAAACTTACACAGCCAAGTTTCTTACAAAGTCTTGTCATACACTGTACCAGATATTGTATTTCTAGTTATTTACCCAAATAAATTGAAAACTTATGTCCACATAAAAATCTTCACCACGTATCTTACAATAGCTAAATGAATAAACAAATTGGTATACCTACAATGAAATATTATTCAGTGATGAAAATAACCTTTCAAATCAAAGAAAAAAGAAAAAAAGACATGGATGAACCTATGTGAAAAAAAAAGCCAATGAGAAAAGACTCCATGCTGTACTATTCCATATATGTAACATTCTCAGAAAAGCAAAACTGTAGAATTGGTAAAGCCATCAGTAGAAGAGGAGAAAGATTAATGGGTGAAGCACGAAACAAAGGGCACTTGGCAAGAAGCGGTGGAACCATTCTGGCGAGTTTACTGTGTACAATGGAACCTTGTGTTGGTGGGTATATTGCGTTCTTGTCAAAATCTGTACAACTTTAAAGCACGCAGGACATCATGTGAATTTTTAAAAACAAAAATTTTTAAATGGAATTCTAAACGTGGCAAGACTTCCTATTAGAAATATATGAACCTAACATGATGGGGTGAGGGGGAAAAAGGTGGGAATCGAAACAATTTTGGAAATGAGGAGTCTGTTAACAATAAAGACAGAAGACACTGCTTATGAACTGTAGTGTAATAGATAAAGTTGTAAGCCAAAGGAGTCCTCCCTCTCTTTCCCTTCTGTCACTTGATGACACAGCAAGAAGACGCTCATCAGATGCCAGCCCTTTGCTACTGCAGTTTCCAACTCTCAGAACTGTGATCCAATACATATGTGTCCACTATAAATCATCCTCTCTTAGAAATTCATAATGTTACAGCAGTACAAAGGAAACTAAGACACAACCCAAAGTGTAAAATAAAGGACCATGAGTCCAAATGGATTAATAAATGTTTGGATAAATAAATAGGGAAAGTATACAAATCTTTCATACAGAATTCCAAATAATTTATGCAGACACTCTCCCTGTAACGAGGTATAGCATAACCCCTTGTTCCTTAAGTGTGGGTTGTGTTTGTTAATATTCTTCCAAAGAATAAAATAGGAAAAAGGGAGGAAGAAAAAAACTTTATGTGGAGGAATTTGACAAACGATCGATGATCAAAGTCAGCATCAAACAGTAATCATCATGTTGATAGCATGTCTTTGATATAATGTGATAAAAATGGTCCTTTATTCTGTGGTCATCCTCTCCATCAGACAAACAACATCAGACAAATTCTAGTTGAGGGATATTCAACAAACAAGTACCCTAACAAGTACCCCTCAATATTATCAAAGCCACCAAAAAACAAGGAAACCCTGAAAAACAGTCAAGAGGAGGTATGATGATTAAATGTAATGCAGTATCCTTGATGGAAGCCAAGAACAGAAAAAGACATTAGGAAAATTCTAAGGAAATTTGAATCAATTATATATTTTAGTTAATAACTATTCATCAGTATTGGTTCATTAGTTGTAACAAATATACTGGTGTAAACTGTTATTAATAAAGGAAACAAGTACAGGGTATATGGGAACACATTGTCATTTTTCTATAGATCTGAAACTACTCTAAAATTATATGGTTTTTTTTAGAACCACTTAACAATAATAACGGAATGAAGAATATTTTAAAGAAGATTCTAATATTCAATCACTATACAAAAATAGAAATAAGAATGATCTGAATAAATAGCTTTAAAATAAGAAAACACACCAAATTGAAACTAAGCTAAAATCTACTTGTAGTCTTTGCTGGCTCTACTGGTGTAGATATATAATATATATAGATATGTTCTGCTATGATAGGGCTTAGTTTATTTCCTTGTTTTGTTTCGTCCTTTTCTTTTTCTTTCTTTGATTTATGTGCTGAGGGTTGAAGTTATCAAACTTCATGGCTTCTGATATATGGCCTTTGTTGGTGGTTGATCAGTATTCCTATTATATTTTATTAGTATTTATTCCTGTTTATTAACAAACATATTCCTTTCTCCTTCTGCCCACTTAAGCAACTACTGTAACAAGTTTTATGAGAATGTGAGAAAAGCTTATCCTCTGTCCCTCATCTAAAAATAGATGAAAAGCCATAACTGTAGCCAACTCCTTGTCTTGTAATAGTAAAATTCTTATCTGAGATTAAAATCACTTAAACAGAAGCTTTGGGGTGACAAGAATTATTGAAAGGATGAGTTTTGTTTGGAAGCTATGGGTTTAATAGGACATTATTAAACCATTTAATCTCTCCTGCAGAGACATTTCACGCTGTCCCCTCAGGGAACTTTCACTGCAGGAGGTCTTGGAGTCAGCCTGTGGCCAAGTTGGTGACAGTTCAAGAAGTTCATCCTGCTCTAATTTCAGCTGAGCAGCAAGAATGCTCACAGCAGGAAATTCAAATTTGAAATTCTCAGGGCAAAATACACACTGCCTTTCATTTCCCACCACCCAGGATATTAAACCTAGATGACCATACTGAACACGAGGGAGAGACAAATTACGGGAATAAACACTGCTATTCAAAGTCACTGGGTCATTTCAAGTGGCAGGCCTATTTTATTTCTAGGGAATTCTGTATCCTCCCTGAAGAGAATAGGAACATGCCTTAGGAAGTTATTCCATCAAGGGAACTGTGCTATCTAAGGAAATTGATTGTTTTGCAGAAATTAAAGTTTCGAGTTTTACATGTAATGAATCCAGCACTGGTTTCAAATATAGCATTGTTAAGTTATTCAGCTATTTGCTACAATTGGACCCCAGAGAAACCTGTGTATTATCTCTTTTCTCTCAGGCACTTAACACACCTACCAACCTTTGTTCTACAATCTATAGGAGGAAATAGAGCTCTGGAGGAAGGGAAACGGGTTCAAATTTCAACTCAACCCCACTCAGCTCTTACTCTTTGTATGACCTAAGGAAAGTAGATACTCTGAGCACCAATTTTAGCATTTTAGGATTAGTAAAAAAATACTAATGGGATTCACTGAGTACTTAGACTTTAGTCAAACTCTAGGATAATATCATGCTAATCTCAAGATAAATTTCTAGACATATACAATTTACCAAGACTGAATCAAGAAGAAAAAATCTGAACAGAAACATAATCATTCAGGAGACTGAATGATTAGTCAAAAACTTAGTTTTATAAGCCAGGACAAGATGATTTCATGTGTTAATTCTACCAAAAATTTAAAGATTTAATGCCTATCTTTTAAAAACTCTTTTGAATATTCAAAAATGAGAGCACATTTCTCAACTCTTTTTGTGAGGTCAGTGTGAGTCTCATAACGATATAACATAAGTACATCAGAAGAAAAGAAAATCACAAGACATTATACGTGATAAACATAGGTGTTTATCCTCAACAAAATACAAGCAAACCAAATTTAAAAGCTCATGCAAAGGTCATACACCACAAATAGGATTTTCCCCTGGCAAACAAGGATGTTTCAACATACATAAATCAAGTCAATATACATAATATGCCACATAGAATGAAGGATAAAAATCATGTGATCAACAGATATAAAAACATCTGATAAAATTCAACAACATTTCATAGTAATAGCATTTGACAAATTTGATAGAGCAATAATGTATATCAACATAATAAAATCCATATATGATGGATATATGATAAGCACACAGCTGAAACTTTTCCTCTAAGATCAGGAATACGACAAGAATGCCCATTATCTCCATTTCTGTTTGACATAGTACTGGAAGTCCATGCAAAAGTAATTCTACAAGAAAAAGGAATAAAAGGCATCTATATGAAAGAAAGTAGTAAAATTGTCCCCTTTGAACATGCTAGAACCATATACGTAGAAAACCCCAAAGACTCCACCAAAAAAAAAAAATTAGGACTAATGAATTCAGAAAATTATAGAATACAAAACTCAACATGTACAAGTCAGTTGCCTTCCTATAAAATAATAGGAGTTATCCCTTTAAGAATTTAAGAAAGTAATGTCATTTACAATAATATCAAAAGAATAAAATACTTAGGTACACCAAGAAGGTAAAAGACTATACACTAAAGTTATACAATACTTCTGAAAACATTGAAGAAGACACAGATAGAGTTCAAGAATTAATACTGCTAAAATATGCTACCCAAATCTACCAGCACATTCAATGAAATTTCTATCAAAATTCCAATGATATTTTTCACAGAAATAGAAAAAGTTTCAAAATGTGTGCAGAACCACAAGCGAGCCCCCTAAAAGCCAAAGCAGTTGTCAAAATGAAGAACAATGCTAGAGGTATCATATACCATTGGTTGTAGCAATCAAAGCAGTAGAGTATTGGCATAAAATCAAACACACAAACTAATAGACAGAACAGAGTTCAGAAATAAACTCTTGCATGCACCGCCACTAACCTTCACCACAATGGGGAAATGAAAGTTACAATGGGGAAATGGTGTTGGGAAAACTAGATATTCACATGCAAAGAATAAAAATGGACAATTTTCTTACGAAGTCTACAAAAATGCAAACTAAATTTGACAAAGACTTAAATATAAGATCCAAAACCTTAAAAGTAGAAGAAAATATATGGAAATAGCTTCTTGACATTGATCTTGGCAGTGAATTTATTTCTATAAACTCAAAAGCATAGGCAACAGAAGCTAAAAAAATAAACAAATAGGACTTCATTAAACTAAAATTCGCTACATGACAAAGGAAACCATCAACAAAATTACAAGACAACCTACCGAATAGAACAAAACATTTTCAAACCAAATATCTGGTAAGATTTTAATATTCAAACTGTATAAGAAACTCACAGAACACAATAGCACAAAAGCTAAACTGATTTTTAAAAAATGTGTGAAGATTGTAATCCCAGCTACTCATAAGGCTGAGACAGGATCATAGGTTCAAGGCAAGCCTAGGCAAACTTAGCAAGACCCTATTTCAAAATTTAAAAAACATTTTTTTAAAGGTTGATGATGTAGCTCAGTGGGACAGCACTGGCATAGCAGGTATGAAATTTGAGATTCAATCTGCAGCACCAAACACATGCACAAAAACAAGTGCAAAGAGCCGGAATAAACATTTTTTAAAGAGCCAGACAAAAGGCCAGCAGATTCATTAAATTTCACTCATTATTGGGGGAAGGTAAATTTAACCTATAATATAATATCAATTTATGCATGTTAAGTTCCTATCATGAAAAAGAAATACTTGGTGCAAAGGTGCAGATAAAAGAGAACACTTGCAAACTGTTGGTGAGAATGAAAATTGATACATCCATTATAAGAAATAAGATGGAGGCTCCTCAAAAACTTAAAATATAGCTACCACATGATCCAACAACCCTACTTCTGGGTACACAGTCCAAGGTAATAAAAGCAAAATGTTAAGGGGATATCTACTCTCCATGTTCATTCATTATAGCATTGCTCACATACTGCTGTCCATGAAAACAGGAATAACCCTAGAGGATATTATGCTAAATAAAATACTATAGAATCTCATTATATGTGGAATCTAAAAATATTGACCTCACAGAAGCAGAAAACAGAACAGTAGTTGAAAGAGATGAGGAGGTAGAAAAGGGAATGGGGAGATGTTAATCAAAGGATACACACTTTTGGTTATAAGGAAGTAAGTTATGGGGGTTCAATGTAGTGGCATGAGCATAGTTAATAATTCTTATTGTTTACTTGAAATCTGAAAAGAGAGTGAATTTTAAGCATCCTTGCCCTCTCCATACACAAATACATAAATAGTAATCAAGGACAGTAATGGGTATGTTAATTAACTTGTCTGTGATAACCAGAGCACAATGTGTATGTGTATTAAATCATTATATTGTAACACTGAATCCATACAATTTTGTCAACTAAACATTTCAAAATTTAAGAGGAGAAAATATCTCATGTATATATGATACATACATATATATTTATATCTTCATAAGAAAATATCTCATTTATATATGTATATGTATATATCATATATATCCTGTGAATATTTCATTTTCCTTTTACCTCCCCTCATTTTCCTCCTTCTCTCCTGGTAGAGAACACTATGTAGTGGTTCTGAGCAAGATTTAAAATTAACCAATTGACTTTCTATGTTTCTCCTTATCTAGAGATGGGTAATGGATTCATAGTAAGTGAACCTCTATGAGTCACTGCTCCTGGGTAAGACCTTTAATGGTGCCAATGACACCTCAAAGTGTCATAATGTGACCCCCCTTGTTGCTTGAGAGTACCCCCCTTGTCCTGTTCTTGTAAGGACGTGATGCCCCGATAAACACAAGTTGTACTTTCCCAAGTGCCATGTTCCTGTTCTGTATCGCGCCACTTCCCGGAAACGGAGCCAGGCTTGGAAATCTCCCAACGACCAATACCGTCCCCCACCCCAGGTGTTTGCGGTTTTACTGCTTAAAAGCGGTTTGTTTCCTCAGCTCGGCATGGCGCGCAGTCTTTCCTATGCATGTGGGATACTGCATCGCCAGGCTTGTGCTAATAAAGAGCTCTAATTTTTCCAACTGGCTTTTAAATTGAGAGTTTTTGTTGGGATAGAGTGTCGGATACATCAAAAGGAACAAGATAAGGCCACAGCTGAGGACACCTGGCTCTAACCCCAATTAACTAGATAGAGACTATAGCTGCAGGTGTCTCCCTCCTGCTGTCTCAATTCTACCATGAATGTCAACCTGGAGATAAAATAGTTCTCCTAAATCAGCATAATGTATTACTTGGAGAAGTCTTTGAACTAACTCACAAGGTCCTGCTCAGTTCCCACATTTTCCTCAGTATCCCCTCCCTTTGAAAGCCAAATAAATATGGGCCATCCAGAATCTGGAATTCTGTTAGTGGGGTTTTGATCCTCCTGAAGCACTAAAATCATACCACTTGTCTCATTTATTTAAGCCTTTGCCGTACACTTATTTGGGAGTTTGCAGGCCTGATCAGTCCACGATACTCTCCTTTTGCTTTTCTTCTCCCCCTTCCACTCTTTTCCATTCATGTTTCAATGTACCTAAGTCAAATATATGTAGGATTGTACAATGCAATTCATGCTACAGCTACTGGCATGGTGGTCTTAGCCACAGTAAGGGATGTAAAGCAGCAATCCTAGTGCCTCATGCTTCATAGGGATCCAGTAACTGACTGCTGATGTTTGAGAATAAGGCTTGGCCCACCTGCTCCTCTAATCCTTACCTGCAAGTTTTACTCAGCAAAAGTGACAAATGTAATGTTAAGATCTGGATTTATTTTGCCTCTGCTTCCTCCTAGAGCTTCACTATCACAAAATTCAAATAGTTCCCACTCTGAAATTCTTGGACCTGAGGTAAAGGTATTCAGAACCAGTATTATATGAACTGGAGTTTCACAATGAAGAAAAACAAGAGTGGAATGAAAAGCAGCATGTGATATATTCAAGGAAGTCAGCATGCTACACTAGAGAAAAGATGGAATCTGGAATTATACATACTTAAATTTAAAAGCTTCTGGATGATTTTTACATGGATGGTTGGTTAATTTCCCCTAACCTTGATTTCTTCATGTGTAAAATTGGGCTCCTCATCAGTTACTAGAGCAAAGAAATCTGTGCTCTATTCAGCATCCTAAAAAGAAAAAACCAAGAAGCTCATATTGGTCAGTGTAGAGAGAGGACCACCAATAGCACCTCACATGCGTCAACAAATGTAGCTCAATACAGAGAACCCATTAAACAGGTTGTGGGACTGAAAGAGCAAACAGCAAGCACCAAGATGGAATATAGAGGTAACAACTGCAGGGCTGAGGGATAAACTAAGACGCAGATATGTCCAGAAATTAGCAGTTCATAAAAAGTGCCCTGGAAAACCTGAACTAGACCTCTAAGAAGCTGCCCGGGAACTCAGAGGTGGGAACCAGGAGAGTTGAAGTTCCATGTCTGAGAAGAGGGTGGTGCCCATCTGTTGCTGAAACCTGAGAGAGCAATGAAAGAGGTTTGGTTGAGGGATGCTGAAAGAAGACTTTTGGGTGCAGTGACAATAAAGAAGCACGCGAACTGTGAAGTGTGTGTCCCTCTTCCCTCTCCAACATTCCTGCCTCCCTCCAAGTGTTCCAGTGGTGGAATTTCTCAGCGAAACAGCTAACAAAGGAGAAGTATAATCTGTGGATTCTCACAACACAACCGAGCATAGGTGAGTGTAGAGCTGAAAGACAATAATTAATCACTGGCACATCAATCTTTATAAAACCACACAGTGTATCTCACATCATATCAAGGATTGATTCTTCTATCTTGCATTACAAGCTGAGTAACAAAAGCTTTTCTTAAGGATGAAACTGAGATCATTGATGGATATTTCCTGGAAAAACAGCATTGTAGTGAATAGTATAGATTTGCAAAGAAAGCGCTGAAATTCTGAGTTCCTCATTTACTTGCTGTATGGTCATGAGCAAGCAATTTTGTTTCTTTCCATTTTAAAATGGTAGTCTTCATACCATATGTGGCAGGCATTGCCTCCTGGATCTCTTTGTACTGTACCTCTGGTGTATCCATCAGTCACCTGTTCACTAGTGTTCTATCCAGTTTCAACTCCCACCCCATATATTAGGAAGTGCAGGGTTCCCTGAGTTTGTTTGATTAGAGTAGGAATGCTGGTTAGTATTTAGGGATAAGAGAAGCCATTTCCTGCTGGACTCCTAGCAGCCTTTCTCTGTTAAGGAGATCAGTTCTTTCATAGGACAGTGTAACCTGTCAATAGTTATAGATGAACCTCAATAAAATAATGGCTAGAGTTTTCTGGTCAAACATGAATATGAGATTATTAATATTACCCTTACTCTGCTCTGCTGAATACCCAATACTCTTCTTTCCTGCCTAAATATCATAAGCCTTCTTCCCTGGTACCCACAAGCCAGCTCTCAGAGGGTCTTAACTGTACTCACAGATAAAAGAAAGCCTGTCTTTTTGATGTGTTAAGGAACCCAGATACCTACTTGCAATGCCAAGTTTCTTTCCTTTTTTTTTTTTTTTTTGGCACTGGGGATTGAACTCACAACCTCACACCTGCCAGACAGGCGCTTAAGCCACTGAGTCAAACTCCCAGCCCTAGTTTTTTGAGGCAGGGTCACACTATGTAGCTTAGGCCAGTCTTGTGCTGGCGTTGTAGCCCAAGCTGGCCTCGTAGCCCAAGCTGGCCTCGAACTCACAACGCTCCTCCTACCTCAGCCTCCCGAGTGCTGGGATTAAAGGCATGAGCCACCACACCTGACTCCAAGTTTCATTTTAAATTTCGAGTCCATGGTCCTATTTCCCACAGCAAATATGATTATGAAGTAAGCCCAATTCTGATTTTGAGATAACACACAGAATAAAGAATCCAGAGAATCATGTAGAAAAGAATTAGAGCCCTAATAAAACTGACCTGAAACCTGTGCTGCTTTTACCCGAGACAATACATCCTCATATGTGTAAGTCAGTTTGATTTTGTTTTCAAGGTAGAAGGACATACAAACAACATAAAAATATTCATGGGTCACTTAACCAGTTTCAAGGTAATTTTTTATGTATTAGCTTAGTTTCTCATAATCTGATATGGGAAGCAGAGCTGACACATGTGTTTTAAAGATAAGATACGAACAATCCTGTAACGACCCAGTTCCAATCCTGTAACTAGGTCAATAAATAAACTGGTTACTAAATGAGGAATTGCATATAGTATGTACATACAATATTCAGAACAAAGAAATATGGTCAAAGGAAGCTATAATTTGATGACTTTGCTTTTACTTGCATAAATCTTTACATGCAGTACTGTAATATCTAACAGAACCTAAAACTAAAGTACTCTTCTATACAGTACAATTGGCAAATCTTACAGTACTGTGCAAACAGAGTATTCTGTACAAAAAAGGACATTGAGCCTCCATCAACAAGATGTACAGAACTGTACAAAAAACAAAGTTGGGCTGTAAGTCTGAGCAGCACATTTTAAGTCTGAACAGTCTTTAAACAGATCTTTAAAGAAGGAATATCTGTAGTCTTCTTTCTAATGCTTTTAAATTCTTATGTCCCTTTCTTAGAATTTTTTTCTCATCAGCCTTGCTCTGAGTTTATCTTATCTATTAATTTTTAACAAACAACAATATTTAGACTCTCTGGTTCTTTCTATAATTCCTTTTAATCCTAGTTAATGCTTACTTTCTTGCTAGCTTGCTTATTTCCTAATGCATTATCTTGATTTTCCTACAGTTTTGTTTACCTGGTTGGGCCCCATTCCCACAAGTTTTGATTGGCTGCTTCTGTTGTTGCTTTGTTGTTTTCAGTAGCTTCTTGAACCAGACACTTAATTCATTTTTGTTCAGTCACTTATTGCTGGATCACCCTTCCAGTATTTCATGATTTTCATTGGCATTTAATATATAATTCATTCATTATTTTTAAATATAATTTTTAAATTTCTAAACATAAGTGGACTATTTTATTTTAATTCAGTTGTTTTCTAACTTAATTCCTTTTTGGTTAAAGACCATGGAATTTATTATACTAATTCTTCAAAAATCACTGAGACTTCTTTTGTGTCCTAATGTGATCCCTGTGAATATATTCCACATATACTGGAAAGGAATTAATATTTTCTATTTGTTTAACTCAGACTTTCATACTGTCTGTTAGAATTAGCATTCTTAAGTATATTGCTTAAATCTTCTCTCTCCTTACCAATCTCTTCAGTTTATTCTGTAAATACCTAATAAAGGAATGTTAACTGTTCCACTAAAAATTATTATTTTATCACTCCTTATATTTTGGTCCACGTTTACTTTGCATTGTCCAAAGATATGTTATAAGGTATAAATGGATTGTGATCGTTATGACTTCTCGGAGAACTGTTCTTTATACAATTGTTATATTTTCCTAGTAGTACTTTCAATTTATTTTATGTGATATTAATATTGCTAACCTCGTTATCATATTTCCATCTCTTTGTTTTTAGATTCTGCATGTGATTTTATTTTGTAGTGCTCCTCATCAGCAGCATATGGTTGGGTTTTGTTTTTTAAATCCATCTAACCATCTCTGCTTTTGAAGACTTAATCTACTTACATGCTGTAATACCTGATAGGTTTGAAATTATTTCTGCCTCTTACCCTGTATTTGAAGTTTAGAACACTTTTTTGTTGTTTTTGTATGTCTTTCCTTTTCTTGCCTCTATTAAGTGGATAAAATTTTTTGCATGCTCCCTTTGTTTCACCTGTGGATTTCATCTTCATGGTTTTAATTAACTGTTTAGCTTGCCATTATTAACTATAAATTATTCTAGTATTCTACAGATTACAACGTTTTACCTCTCTCTGAGACACAACAAGGATTTTAGTATCTTTATCTATCAAATAGTCCTCCCCCTCTATCTTTACTTTGAGGAAAACAAACAATATAAATGGGAGTTTTTGTTTCCTTAATATCAATGTTTTATAATGTTTTCCAACATGATTTACTGATTTTCGTACTCTCCATTGTACCTTTTAACCCAATGCTTTCTTTTGCATCATTTCTACATGTTATATCATATCTTCAAAAATTTGTAGAAATCTCATAATTTTTTATCTCTAAAATGTATTTAATTGTCCTTCTTTTTGAAATAATAGTTCTCCTGGGTTACAGCTCTTGGTTGACACTTCGCAACTACATGTCTGAGTCATCTAGCTTGAGGCTTTGCTGGTTGAGAAGTGTTGAGTCTAACTTCTGTTTCTTTTCTTTTCTCTTTCATAGGCAATCCATCTTTTCTCTGTTGTGGCCTTAATATCTTCCTCCATCTGTGATATTTTGCAGTTTTCTCACAATGAGAAAATGCTGCTGCAGACAGAATGAATTCCTCAGTACTACCTTTATTTCATGAATTCTCACTTAGTGTCCAGTCTAAAGATTTCTTAAGGGAGTAACATTCATAACTAATTACTAGTATACAAAATGATGTCTACTGGAAAGTGTTATGGTTTTTTTCTCCACCCTTTCTCCCTTCTTCCATATTGACTGATTGATTGGTGGGTGACAACCATTATGTCCTTTCTTGATTGGTTGAAGTTCATCCATTAGAAATGGCATAAGCCCTCAGTATTCAGGCTCTTTCAAAAGAGTGTGAGGCAACAATTTTGGGTATATCTGTATACCCAAGTCTTCCATGAGTGGGATCCAGACTGTAGTGGGGGGACAGGGTAGAGATAGCAGAGGCCTGGAACTTCAGTATACTAATTTGACACTTGATTGACTAGGATGGGCTTATTTTCCATCGTATCTTCCGTTTCAATGAAAAAACTCACTTTTTATTAGTTTTGATTGAGATATAACTTACCTAACACAATATTTACATCCTTTAAAGTATGTAATCCATTCACTTATTTTCAACCTATCCACAAAGTTGTGCAACCATCACTATCAAGCTCTAGAACATTTTCATCATCTCCCAAAAAAAACAACTCCTTTATCCATTAGCAGTTATGCTTCACTCTCAGGCCCTGGAAACCACTAAAGTATTTCTGTTTGTTTGTTCTATGTTTTTATTCTGGTTATTTCATATAGATGGAACCATATAACCATGCAGTTTTCATCTTGATCTATCTGGCTCAAGAAACTCTTAATTAGTTAAGCACAGAGGTATCGAGAAACCTGCCACTTATGAAAATACATAAAACACAATATGAAACTCTGTTTACTTTGCAGTTTCAATGACTATACTTTTGATTCCCAAGATCTACTTCTAGAACCACTTAATTTTATTTTCATTATTTCTTTTCTTATTTTTAAAATAAACCTTTTGTACAATAACACATATACAGAGAAGGACATAAATCATAAGTGTATTTATATATAAATAGATTATTACAACCAAGGCAACATAAAAAGTATTACTATCATCCCATTAATACCTTCAATGCCCCCTCATACCCTTTCCCTGTCTCATCTACAAAATAATGACTATCCTCATCCTGACATCTAAAAACACGTAAGTTTTGCCTGATTTTAAATTTTATAGAAAGGAAATTATATGCTACAGTTCTTTTGTTTTAAGCCCTCTGGCTAATCTTTTTTTATTTTTAACACATGGTATGTCTTTTCCTGTTTGCTTTGAATGTCTTAAATACATTTATCCAAAAGTTTTTGTCAGACTGGTTCACAGAATAATTTTGTCTGGAACAAATTCATGTTCTGATTTTTAAATTTTGTCTATTGTCCTTTCCAGCATTAATTTTTTTCATCAGTCTTAAAATGCTACTTACAAGCTAGTTTTGCATGGATGAGTTTTTAAAATTTTGTTTTAGTGTTATGCATGTGTCTGTGTTTTGTTTTTCTGTTTTACACTCTTCCTCTGTCTAGTTTTAAATTATCTCTGCTCATCAGCCTCGTCTCAGAGTTAAAATCCAGGCCTATCTGTGAGGATAAGAATGGCACAGGTCTGGGAACAAAGCCAGTACTCACAACCTCTATGTCAGTTCCTCCACTTCCCAAACTCTTTCCTACCTCACATCCCACAGCTTTTTAAAGTCAGTTGCCAATTAGTCATCACAAGACTTTTTTATTCCATTTTCTTTTGCAAGAGGTAGAGACTGCATGAGTTTCATCAATGGCCAAGGTTCTGCTCACCTGCCTCCTATGCAACAACTTTTAGAGAAACTAACTCATGAATCCACGCCCTGCTTCAAAACAGAAAGCCCATAAAACCTATACTATGGAGATCATCAACATGGTGTGTGTTTATTAGCCTAGTATTTAGTATTTCCCACTAAGTCTTATGTTACCTTTTTCACTTCTCAAAAATTTAATTATGTGGCCAAAGGAGAAAAACAGACCTTTACACAATGTGAACTCTTTATCTCATCGTGAACAGATAATTCAATACTTTTCTTGAACCCTTACAATGTAATTTGTGACAATGACATTCTCCAAAAAGTTCTTACACGACCATCCAGCTGCTTCATCTAAGAGATGCTGGATTTCTCTCAACTTCACCCTTGCTGATTAATCTATCTAAGTCATTTCATACTGAGCACAACTCCTGCTTCATGAAGCATTTACTCATTTGTTTCCCATCACCTTGTATCTTTCTGATCACTTTCCTTCCCTTGTTCCTGATCTAGTCAATATTCTTCTTTGAGCTCCCACTCCTATAGGAGGTCCTGACTTTGTCCCTCTTTTCTTCCTCTCCACACTCTTACTGTTGTCCCATTTTGGGCACCAAATATAATTTCTGCATCAGTGATTTCCACATCTTTGTTTATACTGTTGATGCTATTTCTTAGGATCACTCGCATTTTCCTTGATTTTCTGGATATTTTCACCTCAATATGCTGTCAGTTTCTTATGAATACTCATCCCAACTCCTACCAGCACCTCTTCTGTACCTCAGCATCATCACCCTTCCAAGGACTTGAATGAAAACTGCTAAGGAGACTTCTAACTCTTTCTGTCCCTTGTCTTCTTTAATTTATCATGAAATTTCACAGGATTAACACCTATTCCCTTTTCATGCTTCCTCCAGCTTACATTTACTTACCTCTTACTTAAACCAGGTAATAGCCTCTAGCTTGTTTCCCTTACTCTAGTCTCTTTGTTCATCAAGGCATCTGACATTCAGCCTCCACAGTCATGATTCTCTAGTTCAGGGTGATCATGATCTTTCCTAGCATCAAAATAATCATTAAGTCCCCAGTTCCTGCGAAACAGGATGCAATATATCTTGCCTTCCTCTCAACAATCTAGCAGAAACATTCCTCCCCATAGGAACCCCTCTAGCTATGCTTCTAACAAGTTACTCCTCAAATTATATGCAGTGGTGCCACCACAACTAACTTGTTCATTTTCTCGAGTGATCTCCTCACCAGTGGTTTCTTTCTTTCTCATCCCTTTAAATTCAACCAATCTTCATTTCTCAGCTAAAAACTACTTCCTCTGATTTTTTTAATTCCCTCAGCCAATTAATCTCTTCTGTCTTGAAACTTCTCTAACATTCTCTAACATTCTATCTCTAGTTCTAGTAGGTCATTGTCTTTGCCTATCTGCTAGTTACCAGTATACTCACAATTTCTAGGAGTAGCACAATTTCTATGAGTCTATAACCCCCTGAAGATAAACACCTATCTAACTGTTCTGGAAATCTTTGACAAAACCTGGGTCAACCCATGGTTCATTCCAGACATTCAGTAAGGATTTTCCAACTATGTAAAAGCATTAAAAACATGGCAGAAGAGATTCCAATCATGGTTGCCAGGCTGAAATAAGTGAGCTATAACTTCCAGATTCAGCAATCCTCTGATCATTAAGGTTACAAATAATCAAAAAAAATTACCATAAAACTGGTGAAACTTTCACTTTCAGAAAAAAAGTTAATAGAATCACCATTGGCCATTCAAAAACATATAGACCTAGTTGTTTTTGGGCCAAGGAAGAGTTTAAAATACACTTAACATAGATCTAATCCATCATAACATCAGTAACTTCCAAATTCTCAGGAGCCTGCAGAAAAGACTTGTGAATGGAGAGAGACATTCAGCTGGCCACCCTGAAGCTCAGTGAAGTGACAATCATACTTGACCTCCATAACACAGGTGCTGGACTTTCAACCAACTCTCATTGAACGCATTCTATGCCAGTTTGGAGAAGGGTGCTGAGGCCCAGGGTGAGGCAGAGATTCCAGGGGTGAAAGTCATATCGGATGCTATGCTGAAATCCTTAGTTTTATACTTTATAGGCAAGAGTAAATGAATATTTATAAAGGTGGCATCAACAGGTAAAATTTTAAATTTGTGAGTTGGTCAGGGAGGATAATAATGAAGGTAGACAAAATCAAAGCACATTTAATGCATGTATGAAAGTGTCACAATGAAATCCATTATTTTGTACAATTAATTGCACTAATCATTATAATTAAAAAAAGAAACAATTTAAATGTTAGTACAAAATTCAGACTAGAGCCATGAGATGAACAGAATGACAGGGATCACCCCTTATATGTTAATGTGTAATAAAGCTGAACCAGGAATTGTATTCTCCTCCCCAAAATTAGATATATAATTAAAATCTTGGCACTGTTCTCAGAGCATAACAGCATATTTTCAGAAAAAGTCTGAGCAAGAACTGTAAATTTGCCTCCAGGCATGTAAATGTTATTGCATAATTAACTGAGACAGGAATTAATGTGGCTAAATTCACAAAAACAATCTCATTTAAGGAGCTGTATCTTGAGAGGTTGTTGTTATGTTTTTTTTTTTTTTAACCCAGGCACCCAAGAATTCACTGTTTCAGCTCTGTTGTGACATCCAAGGTTTCCTCTCCAGATAGGTTCAAGATTGCAGACTGTCAGGAGCCTGAATGCAGAAGGCACTGGAGCACTTTAAAGAATGTTCAAGGGAGGTGCAGCCAGCAACAAGCCTTCACCGCCTCGTGTGACACCAGGTGACCATGCTCACCAATGTCTGGAGAAGTTACCCTCTATTAAATCTCAAAGGACAGTATCTTAGTCACTTGCCTTGTCACTGAGACATAGTACCCAACATCCACAGCCTAAAGGAAGAGAGTTTCATTTGGGGTCACATTTTCAGTCCTTAGTTGGCTGGCTCCAAGGCAGAAATGGCAGGGTACAATGATGTGGGCCAATGTCAGCCTGCCGAAGTCATGGTGACCAGGAAGCAGAAAAAGAAGAGAGGCACTTGGGAGGGCTACGGCCCCAGTGACCGGCCTCTTCGGATCAGGCTCCACCTCCCAATGGCACACCGAACCCTCAAACTCACCTAGCTTCAACCACCCTCCAAAAGCCCCACCTCTGGACACATAAGTTTTGGAGGACATTCTAGATCCAAGCCACAACATGCAACAAACCACAACACATGACTTAAATTAAAATGAATCGTGTACCTTTAAAAATCACTGCTTTATGACATATCCTCAGAATAATACTGGTTCTTCCTACCAATTTCATCCTTGTTGTCCAGGACTGGACAAGCTCCTATTAGAGGGATGTATTTCTACTCTTAATTATGTTTCTCCTGTATTTTATCTCGTTTATGAATCCTACATGTTATTCTACATCTTCTAATTTCCCCTTATAGTTTGGTTTTAAGTACTGTTAAGTTTTATTTAGCAAAAGACAAACTTATCTATTTAGTTGTATACGTCGTAACATGGAATCTCACAAAGTGCTCTCTTTGAGGAATTATTTTTCATTTTCTCATCAAATCGGTACTTATCCAAGACAGATAATGGCAGTGCCTCCTGAATCTCTCCCTACAGACTTGTGCTCTTTGGTTTCTGCTCTAGGAAAATAAAAATCAATTGAACTGTTCACTTGATGGAAAATTTTCCAAGAAGACTACAGAAAGAAGACAGCCAAGAAAGAATATAAGAAGGGCCAGTGCCTATTAGGATAAATAGTCTTGTTTTTTGTTTAGCCTTGCATTATGCCAAATACCAAGTCTCTTTTACCACAATTCTTTAATTAAACCCTTCAAAAAGAATTGTACTCCAAGGACAGTTCTTCAAAATCCAAAAATTTACTTTTGTCTTGTTTTGAAAGAAATTGATGGATCTTCAAATTTTATCTCTATTAATAAATATTACTACTCCTAACTATAGTCATAGCAGTCTTTTTTGGTTTAGTGTTAAACGCCACTCAGATTAGCATAAGCAAGCCAAAAAGGAATTCATTAGCTTCTATTGCTGGGCAGAATATTTTAATCGTATTTTAATTAAATGAGCTATATGAACATGGGTGGACTCGATGCCCCCAGGACCCTCTCCCCATCCATTTTGTCTCTGTGTACCTCCATCTCTCCCATTATAGCTATGGTTCCGCCATGTTGAATCTCCAGGTTATACCAGACCCAGTGGGCAATGCAAGTGGAACAGCATAGGCTACTTCCTCTGGGATCCACAAACAGATTGCATGGAGGAACTGATCAGCCAGACCTGCTAGATTAAGTACCTGCCCAAGATGCAGAACTGTGATAGGCTAGACCTAAGCCAAAGAGAAAGGTATGTAACCAGAACAAGGCCACGAGCAGGCTTTCAGGAAAGGCTAAAGAATAATAGTTTCTAGCACTCATTGAAAAATAATAGTAATTGGTTTCTGTGTAATTTAAACATCATATAAGGAGGTCTACGAAGGAGCAAATGTGTTCTACTTAGTCTTTTAAAAGATAAATTAAGGCCAACAGTCTAAAATCTTTCAGTGTGCTCCTCCTCCTTTCAAAAATCCACATTTCCATGATTTCTCCAGAGTGGAAGCATCTAACTACATTCCTAAAGGTCACCAGAGACAGGGAGCTGAGGATGACCCTCCCCATCAGGTCACACCCTTTCCAGTCACCAGCCACTGAGGCCTGCTCCATTTCTTTAAGTCATCTGCTGAGTCCCTGAGGCATTTGAGAGTAGGATCCTTGACTTGGGTGGCCCCAAATTTCTGATCTTTCTTTCTTTTCATCTCAGCGACACTTGGGTACTGTAGTGTTCATAGCCATGAAGAAGCCGAACTCAGAGTCTCATGATACCTCCAAGGTTACATGCTAATTAGTTAGAGCTGAGGCTTGTAATGCACATTTTAAATCTTAGGGGATAAAGTAGAAGGTATCGACCTTGTTTTTAAGCAGTAAAATACTTTCTGCCAAATGAAATATTGGGCAGATCACCCACCTGTCAACAAATGGGAGCTGAGTTCTGTAGCTGAAGTAGCAGTGACGAGTTGGAAACTCACTCAGCAGGCTCGGAGCCTTACCCCTCACTCTCAGACTCCACTACCACCCTACTCTTTCCCCCTCCATTAGCTGTTTTTACAGAGCACAGTGGGAATCCTTCGCACCATAAGGTTATTGAAGTGCCAAGTATCAGACACTGTCTAGTAATGGACCCTTCAAGGGAGATGGGATAAACACATATACAATATATTATGCCACATAATGTATTATACTTAGAGATATACAATTACATAAGATATACTTAAATATGTGAGATAGTATTATATTCATATATGTAATTTTAAAAGATGCTTGAATGTAAATTAATCATTCTGTTTGGCTATATAAATAGTATTCTATGAGAAGAGTCTCCAAAATTTTTATAACCAAATTACTCACAGCAGAAGGGATCTATCAGTCAGAGTTTGGGAAAAGGGAAACTGCATGATTATTTCATCGAAAAGTACTTAGTGTAGGAATTAGGGACCCATATGACCACTGGGAGATCCAAGGGAACTTTCCTACTGCCTAGAGTGAAATGTGTTATAGGAGCCCCAGCGGCTCTTTTGTACCAGGTGGCCTTGAGAATAAAATCCCAGAATGATAGAAGAAGCAAATAGGAATCCCTGACAAAATTGTAAAACCATGAAAACTACCACCAGATGTACATAAGAGAGGAACAAGTGTCTATATTTTGAATCCACTACTGATGGAAGGATCTGTGTTGTAAATATTCAAATACAGATCTTAGTCGATACATAAAGTGACTATCAAGAGGTGATACTCATTTGGAATGTAAGCTTCAGGAAAAAAAAAGCCAAATTTTCCATCGTTATAGGGGATGTGTAGGTAATTAGAATAAGTAACTATAGTGGGTGGATTGGAAAGGACAAAACATGATCCAAAAAATTGAAAGAACACTATTTGGCAAAACATAAATGTTTTGGAAATCAACGATTGAGTATTTCTTTTCATGTCAGACCCTCATCCTCAATAAAGAGGTCTTCTAAGCCACAAGTACTGTCTCATGTCACTTCTGTGCTTACAGCTGTCTCCACTAGCTCAGGGTAAAGACAAAACTCAAGCACCTCACCATAATCTGCAAGCCCAGTTTTCTCCAGCACCAGCCTGTGTCTGCCTTCCTTCCCCACACACCCTCCAACTTGGCAACCTGCAGGACTCACTTGGATCACCCCAGAATTCCCTCCCTTCCTCTTGCCTTCAGCCTCACCTGCTCTGGCAAAACCCCTGTCCACCATTTTCCTGGTGGAATCTCAGGTCATCAATTTCTGTTTGAATTTTCCCCTGGACACCATCTACGTTGACAGATGGAAATGTTGCTTTAGATGCAGGAATCAGAAGGCATGAGTTGCCGAGGTGCCAACTGAGATAAGCTTGTGTGATGAGTAGTCTTTTGAAAGTCTCAGGTTGCAATAAGCAAAAGTGCACATCAGAAACATAAGCAGCATGAACGGTGGCACAGAAGAGAGAAAGAAACTGTTCATTGCAGGAGTAGCAGGTCATCCCGCTTGGTTATGACCCATGCAACCTGTTTAGGGAGCTTGCAAATGAGTGTCTACTGATGTGTAGCCAAATCAACACTTAAGAATGTTCTGCATGAATCAAGATCCTTGTGTGAGACACAGTAGTGGTACAAAGACACTGACCCTGACTTTGAGAAATTCAAGTCTACCAGGAGAACACACAAGCAGCGAATCATTGCAATATGCTTTTGGTAAATATGATACTAAAGTATGATGCTATGGGCATGCTCAGTACACCCAGGAAGCCCCTGAGCACAGTGCCGAGCTCACTGCCTGCGTGTCAAGTATACACCGAGTACTCAATAGACCTGATTGCATTTATGGTTCAGAGCAGACCTGCAAGGTAGGTGCCTTTCTCCTCAAGTTAAGCAACGAGGAAACGGAGACAGAGAAGTTAAGCAAGGCCACCCAGTATCACACTGAGAAATTAGCAGCTCTCTTACCACAACATCATGCGAAAGGGAGTTTACTTAATTTAATCAGCAAAAAGATGTCATTGAAGGGTTTTGAGCAGAAAATGGTGTTCTCTGAGTTGAGCCTTCAGAGGATTAATGCATTAATGTGGTAGTGCTGTGAAGGGAAAGGGATGGCAGAGGGACCAATTAGAAAGCTATTACAAGTCCAAACTTGAAATGACGAAGCTCTGAGAACCAGTTATCTTAACAAAAAAAAAAAGAAAGAAAAAGAAAAAGAAAAGAAAAGAAAAGCAGCTCTAATTATGCTTGTTGTTTATGACAGTCATTAGTCATTAGTGTTGCTCACCAAATAAATTCACCGAATATCCTGTTCTTCCTCTCCTGGGCATATGGAAGAACTGCACATCTTGGCCTCTTTAGACTTAGGTGTGACCATGAAATTTCATCTGACCAATGAACCATGAGCAGAAATAATGGGTTGTATCACACTATTTGCCCTTCTGACATGGCAACAAAGAGCAATCCAGAGAGCTCTGATCATTAGCCTGGGACCTGGAGGGAGAGTGATGTAGAACAAAGCTCCTTCTGACCCAGAAAGCATTAGTAAAAAATTAAACTCATATGCTTACGTCACTAGGATTTGGGGCTGGTTTGTCAGCACAGCATAACCTAGATATACCCAGCTGATACCATGTGTTTTCCTGAGACGTAGTCATTCCAAGCACTACTTCTAATGTTTTAATAGACATCCTAAGACCTGCAGAGCTTGTTAACATGTCAGTTCTGGTTCTGAAGATCTACAGCAAGGACCAAGACACTATATTTCTAAACATATCCAATACTAGTTAATGCAGCTGTTTTGGGGTCTCACCTGAAGATTGCCAGTCTAAAACCATACTATCCAAAATGATAGCAAAGAGTACCTGTGGCTATTTAAATTTAAATTAACTAAAATGGAATGAAATTTAAAATTCACCTTTTCCATTATGCCAAGCACATTTCCAGTACCCAAAAGGCACATAAAGCCAATAGCTACCACATTTAACAGTTCAGATATGAAATAATTTAATTATCATCACAGAAACTTTGATTAGAAAGGTTTACTCCACACCAACACACAGACACGCAGGCACGATTAGCCCAGGCAGCTTGTGGGGTGGGGATGATCACGGTGCAGGCTCCCAGAGCTGCTGCTATCAAATAGGATCCCGATGGACATCAGAGGGGCTTGAGTCCCAGGACATAAAGCTGAGATAAACAAAATGTGACATTCAGTCTGAGCACAGGACAAATCCCTGTCCTGCGGAAACACTGTGTTTCCCCTGTGGGTCATTTCAAGAGATTTCGTTTCAAGGAAAGCCGTTCCAGGGAGCCTCCTCTCTCTCTTTGCCCTGATCTTGTCTGTCCAATTTGGCTAATCTATTTACTCCCCCCAGAAAACACAGGACACCAAGTGTAACACTTGTTTCTGATCTCTTTTCCCCAGGAAATCAATAGCACTCAGTGAAAGCATGCCTGTAAGCACAGTCAAAAGAGCTATAGAATTACCCACTACAGCAGGCACATGACTGTGACTGGATGATGGCTGCCTGCCACTAGTGATGTTCCATAGCCTATGTCCACTTCCTCCTATCCCCTCCCATTCCCTTGCTAGCCACACAACAAGAATGAACTTCCTGCTTCATTTCTTCCTCTCTTCTGCACTTTCATCACCCTGAAAAAAGTAGACTTTATTAAACTTCAACATAAGCAGAAGTTAAGAATCTTGAGATGCATGGGTATGGCAGAATTTTATACAAAAGTTCAGTGTATGTTGCATGATCCCCATGATTCCCCTAAAACTAACAGATAAGTAGAGAAAGATTACATCTTGATCTGCTGGAGAAACCACTGAAGATCAGGTAGAAGCAAGGACAACTCAGTCTGTATACCTCAACATTCCCTACATGTATGAGAAGATTCCCATCATTATAATGAAATACCTGAGGCAGTTTACTTATAAAGAGAAAAGGTTTATTTTGGCACTAGAACTGGTGGGCTAACCTGGAGGTTTCAGTCCATGTGCCCAACTCTTACAGATATAAAAACCTGGCTTTGCTAGATATGTTGGTACATGCCTCAAGTCTTAGTACTCTGGGAGACTGAAGTAGGAGGATAACAATTTCTAGCCTAGCCTGGGCAATTTAGCAAGACTCTGTCAAAAAAAAAAAAAAAAAAAAAAAACCTAGAAGGACTGGCAATGCAGCCTAGATTTAATCCCCAGTATCACAAAAACAAAACAAAGCAAAACACACACACACACACCCCAAAATCCTTGCCTCAGAACATTCATTGTCTAGAAGATACAGAGAAGCCAACTGAATTGAGATAGCAGAGGAAAAAACAGGGAACCCAAGACCTACTGAAGGCCACTGAGGTCACTGTGACCTTTTTTGGGCTTTGCTTAATGAATCTTCCCAGATCTGTGGGCCCCTTGAAGAAAGGAAAAAAGAACTCCTTGATTTCTGGAGTAACCAAGAACCCCATTACAAAAGGCACCATGACCTCGAAGGCCTCCTGCCTCTCTGCTGGGTCATGATGTGGTCCCCACTCATCATCAGTCAGTAGTCACCTGCCTTTCGTCACCAGGCAAGTGTGAATTAGGTCCACAAGAAAAAAGAGCATTCTATGTGCAAGACTGTAGCACACTTAGACTGAGCTGATTAAAATGTCTGCATCCCCGTAGTGCAGGGCTCAGCAAACCTTTCTTGTCAAGGGCCAGGTAGTCAATGTTGGAGGTTTAAGTGGCCTGAAATGTCTATGACCCAATTCTTCAGCTCTGCTGTCATAGCAGGAAAATAACTGTGAATACCACTGAGCAAAGGGCCAGATTGGTTTCCAATAAAACTTCTTAGGAGACACCAAAGTGTGACTTCCCATCTAATTTTGCTCACTGAATCCATATATTTTTTTTGAACCATTTGAAGATGGAAAAGTTACTCTCACTTGGAGGGCTACACAAAAAGTGGCTGTAGTTTGCACATCCCTGTAGGGTTGGTAAGCCACTACTGTCAGAGAAGGTAACAGCAACCATCCTAAGTCTTGATGGCAATGAGTACCGGACACTCCTAGAAGATACAAAACTCCATTTGGCATTCATAACAGTTCTTTCATTCTGAGCAATCTTATTACCTGGTCACATAGATTCTGCTTATTTGTGGAAACCAGTAAGTCAACTTTGTGAACAGAATGGGATAGTGTCCACTGGAAACTGGGAAGGACAGGGAAAGGGAAGTTGAAAAGTTCCAGAAGAGATACCCTGGCACTCTGGGAGGCTGAGGCATGAGGATCAAATGTTCAAACTCTACCTGAGCAATTTAGCAATTTAGTGAAACCCTGTCTCAAAATTTAAAAAATAAGAATAACAAAAGTAAAGGGCTGCAGATGTAGCTCAGCCCTGGGTATAAAAATCCTAGTTGCAATCCCTAGTACTGCCTAAAAAGAAGGGAGAGACACCAAAATGGTGTGGAAGAATCTCTCCAAGATCTTCTTTAGCACAGTAGGGGAACTATTGTCTGAACCACTCTCTGGGATATTTCAAAAGGACAAGGAGAGGATGCAATTGCCAACACATAAAAGTAATTAACATTTGAAGACATGGAAAGTTTGTTACCCTGATTTGATTATTGCATACATACATGCATTGAAATACCCTCCTAAAGATGTAAAACTATTGTGCCTCAACAAAAACATTTTTAATTGAAGTTGAAAAATAAGTTTGTATTATAAGTACTGCAAGAAGTATGGTTGTCAACAGGTGAAGGTTTTAATATTCTTATTGCTTGATTCCAACAAATAGGAAAAATTGCATAATTTCATCATAATGGAAACAGAACAGAATCAGCCTCCCCTCAGTAACAAAGGGGCAAAACATTGGAGCAGGGAGGGCCTGGCCCTGTACCCTGTGATTCAAAAGTAAGTAGCACTGCCACAGGTTTTGTACTATGGGAATAAGACAGGTTCCTCAGCCACACACACTGCAGATAGCACAGTATTTCCAGGAAATATTATCACCAAACACTGCCTGCATCATGAGCCATAAGCAGAGCCAGTTGCTCATGAGTGGAATTTTCTGGCTACTGGACAGTTCTCGGCAGTGCAAAGTGCTGCTAAACTCCTTGGAGACCTAAACTGGATTTGCGATTTTTTTTTTCATTTCTTTTTCGTTTTTCTCCCCAGCTTCAGGGATCAACTTGGACCATCAATTTGAGTACTTTATTCAAGGGTGTAGGAAATGAACTGATCCTTTGTGTACTTTTTCTGTGGATCTTCTTCCCACCTCCACCCTTTGCCTAGTCTCTGACGTACAGAATTTGAACTGATTGGATTTACTTTATTTTCACTAACAGCCTCTTCTGTGTGTTCTATAGTAAGCTAGTTGCTGCACAAAAGGCAATAACCCATACAGATTTAGTCTAAACTAGTTGCTTACCAGGCAAAACAGGCATTTGACCTGTAACTCAAGGATGATAAACATTATGGTAAGAGGCGTCAAGTGCAACAGATGCAGCTAGAAGGGGAAGCCATTACTCCAGTGTGTAGAGCAGTCTGTATTTTAGGAAACAGTGTAACACTGGTGGGTAGGTGAAGAGGCAGAGATTTCCAGAAGAGAGAATAACATGTGTGAAGAGTCAAGGGCCATACTTTAGAGAGCTGGCAGGGATTAGTACTTGTCCATCTTGGTTTCTGCACAGGGTGTCTTAGTTACTTTTCTATTATTGCTGGGACAAAATACCTGACATCCAGAGTTGAAGGAGAAAAGGTTTAATTCAAAGTTTGTGAAGATTTCCGTTCTTAATTGGTTGGCTCCAAGACAGGTTGGCATGGCACAGGGGCAAGAATTCATGGTGGCAGAAGACAGCAAAACCAACAATGGAGGGAGGGGAAACAAGCCTCTTTCTGCCCCTTATGTTTTTTCCAATCTATGGCAATTAGGGCAGTGCCAGTCCAATCAGTAGATTGACCCAGTAATCACCCACCCTTAATCCCAATACCCTTAATCCCAGTATTGGACCATGAATCAATCACACACTTTAGATTCAGCAACCTCCAAAAAATCCCCGTCTAAACTGCATGAGGCGTTGAGAGGATGTCTAGACACCAACCACAATATAGTGCCTGGTAGGAGTGTTCAGTGACTGTCAGGAATAACATCACCCCTGACCTCTCCCTTTTTCCTCTCTTCTCTCTACAACTTTGCATGCACAACATTTATTATAGGCCCTCTCTCCTGTGGATCAATTACTTGTTTATCATTCATTTCCCCCTTTAAATCATAAGATGGGTCTTTTTGTTGCTGTTGTTGTTGTTCTCCTCATGCCCAACAAAATTCAGTGATTCAGTGGTGAAAGGTAAAAACAGAAATAAAGATGAAAAAAGAAAGAGGGAAGCAAAGAAAGCAAAATAGGAAGATGATTTAAATGCATTAAGATCACCGTTATTGTGGCAGACTGATTTCTTCCCTTTGCAATTAGAATAACCACGGAGTGTTGAAGCAAAAGGATCCTCTTTTTCCACCCTTTATGATTATGCTTCTTTATTTTTTAAGCGCCACGGTGTATTAGTCAGCTATTGCTACAATAATACTATGTGACAAACTAGCCCCAACTATTGACCTGTTTTTCTTGTTCACAAGTGTTCAGTCCAGGTTCCAGTGTGAAATTGGATTCAGATCTTTCAGTATTGCCACATTCTTCTTGAGTTAAATTTAGGCCATCTCTCACTGCACATCACAGAAGTGCAAGAGCCAAGACAAACTCATCAGTCACATCAAGGGGCTCTGCTTACCTGCATCCCATTGGCCAAGCAACCCCATGAGGTATGAAAGTATCTTCTACGTAATTGGTTCTCAGCGTGCAGCTCTTATGGCCAAAATCATGCTCATCACCATACTTAGATGTATGCCTTTTTCATTCTTAGGCTCTCCAGAGTGTACAGAGGAGTTTTGGTACAGTTTCAAAGAAGGATTTTAAATAATCATTTTCTCCCCTAACTACTTATCTGTGTTGGGTCAGATTTTCTTCATGCACTTCAAGAAAAATAATATAACAGATTGTGTACCACATTCATGTGTATAGATGCCTGAAAACTACAGTAGTATACACTGACACAAACAGACCAGCATTTTGTCAACTTGTCTTTCCTACCCTGTATCATCAATGTCCAAAAGAAGGAGAAGGTGAGTCACTAATGTGAGCTACATGTTTGAGATTAAATTTTTAATTACTCACATTGAAAAAAGTAAGAAGAAACAAGTGAAACTGATTTTAACAATGCATTTCATTTAACTTAATCAAATCCACAACCTTGCGCCTACCAGACAGGTGCTTAGGTCACTGAGTCAAACTCCTGGCCCTAAATTTTTTCGAGGCAGGGTTGCACTATGTAGTTCAGGCTGGCCTTTCTCATGTTGTAGCCCAAGCCGGCCTCAAACTCACTACGTTCCACCTACCTCAGCTTCCCAAGTGCTGGGCTGAAAGGCATGCTCCACCATGCCCAGCTTAAAAGTCATTATTTAAATATGCAATCAATGAAAAGTATTAAAACTAATGGTTTACATTCTTCTGTTGTTTAAAATCCACCCCAGTAGCACCAGGTCAGTGACAGAAGCACATATTGAGTAAATGAGGGAATATCATGGGAACCCTCTTCCTTTTTTCTGATACTGTCTGTATATCATGGATGAAAGTTCCAAGTCTGTCTCATAGCCCACTCTGGTTCACATGTATCTTCTTGCCTCAATCAAATTCATATCAGCCCACAGAAAGGGAAAAAAGTGAAGGTATTACTGGAGATTGATTTTGGGTGTGTAAGACATCTGCATCCTATTTTATGCTAGAGGGACACAGCCAGGAAAGAGAAAGGGTTAATGAGTCAAGGCAGAAATTGATAGAGTACAAGCCTATAAAAGACAAGAGTGGAGAGGATCAAGGACGGAGGTGGAGGAATTGGTCCTCAACAGAAGGAAAGCAAAGATGTGATAAGTGACTTCCTCCCAAATAAGACAGAGAAACTGAGGATGAGCTCCTTTGGAGATAAGGAAGACAGAGAAGTAAGGAGTATGTGCATAACATTCTACTCTCAGCGCACATCTCATCACCCAAGAAAGAAGAAGCAGAGAAAGAAGAGGACCTCAGGAAACAAGCATAGAGTTGGGAAAGCTGTCCTGGGGAACAGGAAGAGGCACTGATAGGAAATGCACACAAGAAGGGTGAGCCGAGCAGAGTGGAGGGCCCAGCTGAGGAAGGAGCACACGAGTCCGTCAGGTCCCAATCTGCAGCTTGATGTGGTTTTTTCTCTGGCAGGTCACCAGATGGAGCATCAGACAGACAGGCCGTGGTAAAGTGGATGCCTGCAGAGAATAGCGAGGAGTGGAAAGAAGGAGCCGAGACAGTGGGCCAACAGGTGAGTCCAGCAGCACATCTGATGAAGTGAGAGGTACAGAGTAGTAACCAGCAGGTGGAATCTCTCAGGACTATGAGCCAATTTTCACAACCATTCTATTTCTTATTTACAGAAACCAATAAATCAACACATTATATGTTGAGTGCTCTTGAGTGTGTTACAGAAAACACAAATAACATTTTCTACCTCAAGGAGCATATGGACTAGCCCAGGAAACAAGATTAATGTGTAAATCAATGCATGTTTCACAAAAAAAATTGTAGTTATATTTTAGGGAACAAATTTAAAGCATTTTAGAAACAGAATGCGAGCTCAAGCACTGGAGTTCGGAGAGCATGTCCTTCTACCCAAACACAGGCCTGGCTGCCTGACTTCTTAAAGAAAGTAACTTACCCGGAGCTACCAGCAGGTGACATTATAGATCAGACCTGAGATTAGCCCTTCTGTCCTTGGTAGCCAGCACAGAGACTTGGAGAGTCAATATATGTTGGAATAATTAAATGTATTTACAAATAATTCTCTAAGAACCCAAAGCCAACAGAAGGAATCACAGGAGTTGATCTGTCAACCAGAGGAACTGTTCCGTGGCTAAGTCAGGTCGATCCCAGGTAAACACCTGAGGCTGCCGCAGTTGCTACACCTGCTTCCAACAGAAGTGAATGAGTCAGCATCAATTAAAGAAGTGAAAGTAGAGCTGGACATGATGGTGCATGCCTGTAATCCCAGAACTCCAGAAGGCTGATGCAGGAGAATCATAAATTCAAGCCCAACCTGGGCAGTTCAGTGATTCTGCAAGAATTTATCTCAAAATTTTAAAAAATTAAAAAGGGCTGGAGATGAAGCTCAGTGTGAAGAACCTGGGTTCAATTACCAGTATGGAAAAAAGAAGGTGAAGGAGGAGGTGGGGAGAAGAGGAGAAAATGAGAAAGTGCCATGGGGAGGTAGCTGAATAGCAAGCAAATATTGACATGACCTCATGGTGCACTCAACTCTGTGCTGTACTCTGGGGATATTGAGGAAACAGAAATTTAGTTTCCAGTCGTTTGGTTTATAATCTAGTTTGGGAGATATGAGGTAATATACCCATAAAGCTGAAAGAGAACCATGTAAACAGTGGGTCATAGTTACACTAGAACTATGTCTACTTCAGTTACAGTTACAATGTGTGTATGTTGAAGGGTAGTGTAAAACATTAGCTAGAGAAGGTAACAATTGTTCTGGAGTGATTTTAGCTCCAGAGAATGGACATATTTTATCTGCCCAATACAGTCAATGTAACTTTCCATCTTTATCAACATCTCCTGAAGAACTCTTTTTAAATACAGGAGTAGATATCCCCTCCTGTGATGATTAAGATGGATTGGCCATTGATTGGCTTGGAAGCCTTCAAGAGTAAAGTACATTTCTTGGGCTGTCGGACTGAGTCATGGAGGTAGGACCCTGGAGTCTGTATCTGGTCCCCAGTCTCTTCTTCTCTGGCTCTGCTCCCCTGCTCTGCTTTCCAGCCACCAGGAACTAAGCATCTTTGTTCCACCATGCCTCCCCACCATGATATTCCTGTCATAAATTCAGTCAGCTATAGACTGAATACCTTGAAACCATGATCCAATTTAAACTTCTCCTCCTTCAATGTTGTATGTGTTTGGTATTTCATCCAGCAAAGGAAAAGTTGTCTACTACACCCACAGATTCTGCAGTAAGTTTGACAAGGGACAAAATAATCTTTTCATTTTTTTACATTTCATGATTCAGATATTCATCAACTGGGGAGGATCACGTATTTGAACAATTTAGAAACAGGGAGCTCAGAAATGAATAAAGACTAACTGACATTTCTACACTGAGATGAACACTTTCAGTACCACTGGTTTACAGTGGGGGAAGATGAGGCAAACTGTGAGATAAAACAACATGGAAAAACAAAAACAAAAAAATAGTATGCAAGCTTTGAAATATATGCTAAGGAAATAGAGCATTAGATTGTATGTATTAACAAAATAACTATGTAAAAATAAAACTCATCAATAGGGACCCTGGAAGAACATTCAAATTATTTTACACTTATGGCACTTTTTGTCTACAGATACATTAAATCTACAATTAAGATTTTAACTATATACATAAAATATTTTTAAAAAAATAAATGTAAGCCGGGTGTGGTGGCACACGCCTTTAATTCCAGCACTCGGGAGGCTGAGGTAGACAGAGCGCTGTGAGTTCGAGGCTGGCTTGGCTATGACGCGAGCGCAAGGCCGGCCTGAGCTACATAGTGCGACCCTGCCTCAAAAAACCCAGGGCCGGAAGTTTGGCTCAGTGGCTCAAGCGCCTGTCTGGCAGGTGCGAGGTTGTGAGTTCAATCCCTGGTGCCACAAAAAATAATAATAATAATAAATAAATAAATGTAACACTTTGTGTTACATTACTTAGAAGCATTGTCTTAAATGAAATGCTTGTAAGCTATTAAGCTGTGTGACACGGTGAGTTGTTAAAGTGTCCCTGTTGGTTTGGTCATTATTTATTCATCATGCTATAGTGGGTGTGACTTTTTCCTCCAGGGAATCTCAGCATCAGGATGAAGGCAAATTCCAAGTCTCTGCCATTTAACATATAAATGAAGCAGTGTGGATGCCCTAAAGAAGTGTTTGATACAATTTTGCGCAATTTGAGCAGTGTTGCATTAGGACTGTTCACTGTGTATATTATTGAAATAAATGGAACATGCTGATGGCATTTAAACAAATCACTACCCAGTGGATGGCTTTGTCCACAAATATAAAAATGGTGGAGGGGAAATGTCCACAAAGATGGGTTAATTTCTACTTTGATAAGACTTAGTCACCCAGAAAAAGACTATATCTCTTTCAACTATATTTATATAAGCAAAACAATTTCTATGATTATCTATATGTCACAGCCAAAATATTATTAAATTTTGTTATTGGAAGGATGGTGGTACAGGGATAATGGTATAGGAAGGAAGAAGATAGGGGAAACTTTGCTATTGAAAGCAGCAAATTAATTAAATTCACAAATGGTCTAAAAGTAATAACTCTTCCAGGTACACATTATGTCAAAAATAATTCCTGTTGCCTTCCTTAACTTTTGCTGCTACTTTGATTTAAGGTTAGTTTCATCCCAGTACTCATATGTAAGAAACAGTTACTAAAAACTCACACTTATATAGTGATTTACCATTTCTAAAGTGATTTAACAAACACAATTTAATTTTTAAAATATTCTTTTATTATCATTTTTAATTAGCAAATCATCATTGTGTACATGTATATGATACTAAGTGATGTTCTGATATAGGTAAATAATGTGAAATGATTATACTAAGCTAATTAACATTCTTATTTCATTTCTTTTTCTGTTTTTATTATTTTTTTGTGGTGAGACATTTGATAACTCCTCTCTTAGGTTATTTTAAGACAGACATTACATTATTATTGTCGGCTGTGAACACTGCTGTGCAGCAGATCTCAAAAGTACTCCTCTGACTTCTTAAACTTTATGCATTGTGACCAACGACTTCCCATTCCCTCCTTTCTCCACTTCCCTGACTTATAATCACTATCCACATTTAATAAAGAAAGAAATTAAGCCCCAAAATGAAGTGAATTGCCAAATGACCTGTAAGGGTCAGAGCCAGGGTTCAACGCTCTCTTCTGATTCTGGGATGGTTATTCAGAGCTGTTTGATCAACCTGTGGAGATGGGCTGCATGCAGAAGACAAGGTCAGCCTCCTCATTCAAAGCCCTGGCCAGATCTTTATGTTTCTCTTGTCCAACTAATAATATTTACCTCTGAAGAATTTAACTACTGTATGGTTTCTTTTGCCAGTTTTCTGGACCAAGGGGCGATTTCAGATGAGTCATACATAGCCCCTTTCCAACATGGACAGAGGTACTGCTTCAGATAACCAATCACTTACAGGGGTTCCACTATCTCACCTGCTTGTACAGGACAGGCTACCAAGCACCTAAATCTAGGAGGTCATTTCCGTTCAATGGGTCAGACAAGTCTAGGGTAGACCCTCAAGGTCTCAATGACTTTTTACCCACAGTGGGCTGAGCCCTATGGATGATAGCTGTTTCTACCCAAGCAGCAGGTAGAAGATAACTTTTTCATGACTTAACTCCCATACAGGTCCTTGATACTGGCAAGGCATGGTACTGACTCTGACAGGCTTCACAGTGTCTCTCTCATAGCTCTCAAATCCTTAGTGTCCCTTCCAGTGATCTCTTTTCCACACTGTGACATAATTTAGCTTTCAAAGAAGAAAAATGGATTCATCAAACATACATTGGAATTTTTCCATAACAGTAGGTCACCTAATCATGCCACCTAATTGTACAACTATTTCAACACTTGTTCCTCATGATTTCTGCAAGAATAAAACCTTTCAGGTATGGGAGGAAATCTGGTTGGTTCATTAATTTAATAGATTATACAACTATATTATTTTTGCAATACCTATGTTTTTCCCAGTCTATAACTCTTCTCTTTCCAGCAATAGTAGAAAATACATCTTTGTATCTGTCTTGGTTACTTTTCTCTCATTGCTGAGACAGAATATCCAACACCCAAAATGAAGGAAGGAAAGGTTTATTTAGCTCAAAGTTTGTGGAGGTTTCAGTCCCATACTCAGTTGGCTCCAAGGCAAAGCAGCATGGCACAGGGACAACTGTTCATGGTAGCTGCAAGCAATAAGAACAAGAAGGGCAAAAGGAAAAAGCACACCTCCTTCTCACCCTTATATTGTATACTGGCTACCCACCCCTGGGAGAGTGCAGTATCCACACTGCCAATCCCAGTGCTAGACAATAAACCAATCACAAATGCTAGATTCAACTGCCTGCATGACTGCAGGAGGTTTTGGAGGGACACAGATCATAACACAAACACAAACCATAGCATTCCACTCCAAACCCTCAAAGACTCATGTACATCCTTCATGCAAAAAACATTTAGCCCATCTCCAAGAGTTGCCAAAGTCCTAACAGTTTCAGCACTGCTGAAAAGTCCAAGTCCCAAGTCTCCTCTGAAATGCAAGGCAAACTCTTAGCTGCAAGCTCCTGTACAAATGAAAACAAATACTTCCAATGTTTAATGGCACAAGATAAACATAGTCATTCCAAAGCATATAAATAAGAGGATACAAAGGATTGGAACCAAAACAAGTCCAAACTCCAGCAAGACAAACATTAAGTCTTGTAGTTTCATGTGGAACATCTAAAGCTATTTGTGGTAAGTTGTGAGCTCCAAAAGGCTTTCATAACTCCACCCCTACAGCACTTCCATTGGTGGTAGCTCCCTCTCTTTGGCTGCTCTGCTCAATCCTTGCATTTTTCCTTCAGTGATCCATATTCCTGGCTTTTCCAAACTTCTGGCTCCACTGCACCTTTGGCTTCACCCTCATAGCTCCACATATTGCCCTCTCGGGGTCACACTGCCTGGCCTCTCCTGCCTTCTGAAATTGGGGTGGAAGCCTTTTTAACCTCAAAACCAGTGCCATGTGGATACTGCCAAGGTCCACTGCCAGCTAGAGCAGTAGCCAGGCTTTCCTCTCTCTTGGATGTAGAGGTTGAGTGCCTGGATCACTGGGCACTCTGAACCTGATTGTGAGGAATGAATTCCCTATGTCACTGCCATTCTGGAACCTGGTATGGCCACCGCCATTTTGGAACCTTGCATGGCCTCCACTGCCATTCTGGAACATGGTGCTCTGTGACCTTCTCCTCAAAGCAAAGTCTTTCACTTCTGCAGCTTTGAGGCTACAAAGAGTAGAGACACGCTGCTTCCCATGATGCCCTCAGGCCATCTTTTCTATACTTCTGTTCTTTCTTAGCAATCAAGATCTCAGCTATATCTTTACAGTCCACAGCTTTACTGGAGTTTCCTTTCTGGCCAAATTCACAAAGTATTAAATCATCCTGCTAGGTTCTTTGCTTTTGATTTGCAACATAAATCTAGCTAAAAGCCCCCAACAATAGCCATGCCACCACCTCAACATTTGACTGCCTTGAAATTTCTTCTGCCAGGTTATTTGGTACACTGTGCTTAATCTCAGTATCAGGAAAAATCTCCAAATAGGAGCAAAATACAGACAAACTTTTTGCCAAGCTATAACACACATTGTCTGGAATTCAACAACCAATGCAGTCCTTCTTCCCAGCTGAAACCTCCCAAGCCTGGTCTTTACTCATTTTCTGGTCTTCTGGGTTCTGACCAGAATCTCCTATACAGAACAGCCTAAGCTGTTCCAGCTTTACTCTTTCAGGTGACATTTCTGAACCTTTCAAAGCTCTTCGTACAAGCCATTTCCAAAAGCTCTTAAACCACGTGGTCAGGTATAGTCACAGCAATGGCCCCACTCCACTGGTACCAAATTGTCTTGGTTACTTCTCTCTTATTGCTGAGACAAAATACTTGACACCCAAAATGAAGGAAGGAAAGATATATTTAGCTTACAGTTTTTGGAGGTTTCAGCCCATACTCAACTGGCTCCAAGGCAGGGTGACATGGCTAAGGGGCAGCCATACATGGCAGCTGCAAGCAGCAAGAGTGAAAAGGGCAAAAGGGGAAAGCATGCCACCTTCCCTCCCTTATATTGTATGCCAGTTACCTGACCCTGGGTGTGTACAGCACTCATACCACCAATCCCAGTATTAGACAATGAACCAATCACAAATGCTAGACTCAGCCACCTCCACGACTGCAGAAGGCTTTGAGGGGATATCTGAACACAAACCATAACAACATCCTCCTGATATTTGTTATCATAGTGAGCATATGAAAGGTTTAAAAACAAATATTAATTTTATTTGATTCAACTTCATCTGCTTCAGCGACTTTCCACAGGGGCAAACATACCTAATTGTCTGAAGGAATCCACTGTACCTTGAGATTCACGATTGCCCATACACTCTCTTGCAAAAAAGGTTTGCAAACTGGCTAATCAATTTCATATGCAAGGCAGAATATTTAAAGTCATAATATCACAAAAACTTCAAGAAAGAGCATAGTCCACTATCTTCATTATAGCTCAGTCCAAGTTATTTACAACTAAATTGCAAACCTCCTCCTCTCCCCTCCTTCTTCACTGGGCATTCAAAGACGAAGGAAAAATACTTGAAGGAAGCATAGAGAGACTACAAGATCTTCTTCTGTCTTCTCTTTCTTCTATTTTGACACCCCAAAGCTGCAATCCAGAAAGTGTATTATAGGAAGGTGGTCTTAGTGGTTGGTACAATGTTTGAGAGGTACTTTTGATTCCAAAAAGATGAAACAGAAAGACACAGAGGGAAAGATACAAATCTCCAGAATGACTATCCTAGTTCTTCTCAGCACCAGTACCAGGACCCAGCTCTTTGGCTCCCAGTGGCTCCGAGACATGCTCTGCGGATTCATTCATACTTTAGACTGTCTTGCAATGACGGATTGTCTCCACCGCCCATTAGTAGAGCAATTGATGTTGTCTTGGCTCTTGCTTTACAGAACTAAAAACTGGAGTCAAAATTTAGCCAGGGTAGCCAGAATGTAGGACCTTCAGACTTGGTGAACACCGAGAGTGAGGTGTGATGCAGCAGCTATACAAGCTGAGCCACAGACATTGTCCAGGGACACCGCCTAGCATAGCTGGAGTTCCTGCCATGTCTGAAGATTTTGGTCATTCCCTGGTCCCCATTAGCAGAGTACTGGATACAGCCTAGAGTGAGAAATGTCCAGTAATGACTCCCTGGACATCATTTTCTCCTATTTTGGAAAAGTCCTTCATTTCTTATTCTTGTCTTATACTCTCCTACCCTCTTTTCCTTAGTATTTCCCAAACTGCAGCATGTCTGATAAACAAGAAGCAACAAAACATAATAGAGACAGACCTATAAAATACTCTAACAAAATGATGGTGATTTTCTGGACCAGGGAATATTACTTCTGAAGGAAATGTAAGGCATACTTGTGAAGGAAATATAAGATATATTTTGTAAGTAGAACAGTTCTCCTGATTAATTGGCTAAACAGTCAATAAAGGAAAGAAAAATGTCAAAGACACATCCTGGATTTCCATATATGAGTATATTCCCTCTTATATTCATTCAGCAATATCTAATAAGCATCTATCATGTGCAATATATGGTACTGGACTCTGCCAAAAAAGATCCCTGATCTCATGAAATTCATAGTCTATTTTCAGGATATTAAAGAAAATCAATACAGCAAAAAGGAGCAATGGCATAGAGTTTGTGATATTTGCTAAGCACTGTGTTGTTTTTATCATTTTAATTGTCATTTTAATTGGCCATTTTAATTGTCACATTATTATTATCCACATTTTACAGACTGAGACTCTAAGGCCCAAAAATATTATGTAACTTCCCTAAGAATTATTAGTAAAGAACTGTGTAGGTTGATCTGGGAGGGGAAATCTTTTCTGTTTTGGCAAAGTTAAATTTAAGAAGCTTGTGAGACATGCAGGTGAATCTGTCTAGTAAAGAGTTTGGTATTACATGAATTTGTTTGTTTCTACTATAAAAAGAATACCTGAAGTTGAGTAGCCTTCCCAGATATGACATGTAAGGTAAATGAGTTACGCAAACCACATCAAATATCAAGTTACACCATCCGCTTCAATGACTTTCCACAAGGGCAAACACACCTGTCTGAAGGGATCCATTGTCCCTTGAGATTCACAGTTGAATTGATTCTCCCGCACCTTAGAAGGAACTGAGAAGTAGAAACCAATATAGTAAAATCACAAAGCCATCAAAGTTGAGTGCAGACCAAACTTAGAACGTACTACCTCTTAACACTTGCACTATCTTTAAAAATACAAAAGTACCTCTACAAGAATATCTTGGAAACTGTGAAGAAAGGTGATAGCTAAAATTTTCTGACAGTTGGGGATGAAGAGAAAAGTTCTGGGAATAGATGGTGGTGATCATTTCACAACATTGTGCATGTATTTAATGCCAATGAACTGTACAATTAGCACCAACGCAGTAAAACTTCACAGAACCCCACGGTACCGTGTCTATTCAGACTTTGCTGAAGGGAAAACTGAGTTACACATAGGATAAGCAGAGTTGGCAAGGGACATGCTAAGATCTAGAGTTGATCTAAGGCCCAGAAAGCTCTATTCCAGATTCTAATTATTACATCAAATCAGTTTCTTATACCTGTAAAATTCTCATCTTTTATATTCCCATGCAGTTTACACATTCAAAGCATAGGCACTGAAGCTGATAAAGGATCAATGTAGCTTTTAATGGATTAAAGCTAGTTTTGTTATTAAACCAAAAAATATTAGCTAATAGACTAACATCAGTCTGGCTAAGAGACTCTAGAATAAGCTTTAATTATTGAACCTATTCTCTCCCACGAGGTTAAAGCCTGAAAAGTATTTACTGGTTGTCTATGTTAGAATCTTGGGAGTAATACTGGAGTGGAACGACTCCTTCAACATTCACACCCAATTAGACTTTAAGTGCTGCCATTTTTTTCTTTTAAGTACATTTCTTCATACATCACCTCCTATCTATTCCTGGACTTCTCTCCTTTTCTGCCTCTTCCACAACTGCCTCACAACTAGTCTCACTGCTCTCTCTCATGGTCCCTGCAAGCGTGCCTTCCAGAGTGCCACCACGATGATCTGTTTAATAAATGGGTGGGTGAATAAATGGATGATGAGGACCTACTAGGACAGTGGTAGTACTGAGGCATAGAGAAGGTGCATTGGAGAGATATTTTGGAAGTTTATTTTCTTTCTGCTGAGTATTTTCTGTTTTTTGTGATATATAGTACTATAATTACATCCATCTTGGGTAATTGGTACATATGCATATAACATCTTGATCTCAGACTAACAGCAGCAGACAGTGAATAAAAAGCTTGTAGTAGGAAAGTTGCATTTTAGAAGAATATTTTAATATTAAGTAACCTCAGTGAAGAATAGGACATCTCTATCCTGTGTTCAGATGTAATTTTAAACGTTGGCTCTATACTTGTAAGTTGCATGTACTTGAGCAACTTACTTAACCTCTCTGAATCTCAGTTATCTCATCCATGAAATGGGAATTACAATAATTTTTCAGGGTTTCTGAGGAAGTTAAATAAGTTAATATATGCAGAGAACTTAGGACAGAGAGTAAGTCACAGTAAATTCTTAGTTATATTTTAGTCTCCCAGTAAAATTTTTTGTTTTCTTTATATACCTTCTGGACTTTTTGGTTAAACTTACTCTTAAATATGTATAGATCTTGTTACTAGTAAAAGTAGCACATTTTTTCACTTGTGCATATAGTTGCTTATTACTGGACCATTGTAAAACAATTAATGTAATGCTTGTATCTTGTATTCAGGTAAACTGTCAAGTTATCTTCTATGCAAAATATTATTAGTAGATTTCCTAGAGCATTTTTTTCAGATAAATAAACTAAACTTCGGCAAACAGAGACAGTTTTATGTCCTTTTTGCCTATATTTCATTATAATCATTCATTTTATTTTCTTAGAGTACTCTATAACTTTTAAAGAAATACTAAATAAGAATGTTGAGGACTTTCATTCTAGCCATAAATAGTGGGAGATACTGGATTCATCCTTATGCTTCAAAAAAAATTTATAAAATCAAGCAAGATGCATCAAGCAAGTGTTTCCAGTAACTAGTCTATACGCAGTACAGGGTTATGATCTTTGAGAGAAGGGAAACAGATAAAGAAAGCCCTAGAATGAATAGGGATGAGCTTAAAGAACATTATGCCATGTGAGCCGTCTGACACGAAAGGTCACATACCCTAAAGATCTAATCTACAGTGATAGAGGGCAGATCAGCCGTTACTTGAGACCAGAGGTTACAAAGGTGAGGTGTAGCTTAAAAGAAACACAAGGACCCTGTGGGGGCAATAAAATATTCTGTGTCTTGATTGTGGTGAGAGTTCCATGCATGCACTTGGTTGCCAAAACTTATCAAGCTGTGAGCTTAAAATGGGTGCTGTCTTTCCATATGTATTATTCTTCAGTAAAGCTGATATAGAAATAACAAATAAGCAACTCTTTCTAGTAATGTCTTTTTTTCATAGGAAATCTGCCTATACTTTCCAAATTTTCAGTCTAAACAAGCTTGTTGGGGCTTGCTCTCAGGAATTACACCCCAAAGAAAGAAAAGCAGGTGCAGTTGAGCAGAGGGTCAACTGAACCGTGAAGCAGCAAAGGCCTGGCCATCTCCCTGGGGCCCATGATGCTTCAGAGCTGTCCCAAATGAGACACGAGGGCAAGGATTTTATATTTCTCTATCAATCGGCCTCTTTTGATGCATGAGTTGTCCCCAACATTTATTGGCCAATATACAGTAGATTGTAGATCGCACAACATCCCCAACCTTCCCTGCAGGCTCACAGCAGCACACCCCAGTCCCTACTTGTGCTTGTTTTTAATCTCTCTTCTATCCTTGTTTATATCTACTTTGTCTTTACTAATGTGTGACCTCTCTTTTTCCTTAATTACATTCACCATATCTATTTTTAGTAGACTTTTGAACATTCAACCCTTGCAACATTTCATTACCTCTACTATGTTTATTTAATTCATGATTTCATCTCAATTAATTCCTTTTTCCTAGTTCTGTCATTTTATTTTCTTAAGTGAGTATTAACTTTTGTTTCCTCTTTCATGATGATGGCACAAGAGAAATGTTTTAGACTAAAAATTTTCTCTCCATCCAGCTCTCTGTCCCATAGATTTTGGCACTCAGTATTTCTCATATCAACTTTTTTTGTTATAATTTTTCCTTTAAATTCCTTTTATTCCAATATTTTATCTAGTAGAGTTTTCTAATTTCCAAAAAGATTAAACTCTTTTGTCTCCATTTAATTATTTCAATTTTTATTGAATTATGATAGACTATGCCTTTTTAATCTCTAAAGGTTTAATTTACAATCAATCAAATCATTAAATTTACAGATATTTGGCAGACAAATTAACATATATAATGTAATTCATATATTGCCTCCATACATTGTATTTACACAAGATTCCTTACTATTTTATTCCTCATGTCAGATAAAGGTGCTGCCACACCTTCTTTCTTTATCTTTGCATTTGCTTTTGCTTTTATGTGCATGTTGATTTGGTCAAATTCTTATTAATTCTATTTTTCCTTTTTAATTTGAAAGCTTTATTATTTTTTAGTTCATAGCTACCATTTTCTCTCTTCTTGTTCTCTTATTCACAATATCATCTATTCTGCTAAGGGAAAAGAGATGGGAACTCTTCCACCAAGATATTCTATTGCCTCCCTTTGCTCTGCCCTAATAAGAGAAAACTACTATATTTCTTTTTTTTTTTTCCATCCTAAAACCTTAGTTTTGGTGAGATGATTTATTGCTTTTAGTTCTCGATTGTAATTATTTGACTTTTCTTTATAGAAATCAATATGTACCTCCCCTTTTCAGAACTGCAAGCATTACACACTACAACTTTTCTAATTTTCTTAGGTCTATCTTTCAGACAAAAAGAGAAATTCAGATTGAGTCTGAATTCTTGTCCGTATTCCCCCATCTCTCCCCACCTTAATGCACTGGCTATTTTTTTCATTAATTCATCCTAGTGCCTATGGTTCTATTCCAATATCTATTGATTTCATTTCTCTCTTCTGAAATGTCTACCCAAGTCTCATAGCTCTGTATTTAGCTCCTGTCTTCTTTGCTTTTTTTTTTTAATAAATTTTGTGCACTGAAATAATCCTAGCATTTACAAATTTTGTTGTAAAAGTGATCATCTCTTCCTCCAACTGAACTAGGGCATAACTTACTTAGGAAATCAAGGAGTTTAATTGTTGCTGTTTTAATCGTGGATGCTTTGGTTGAGGTGATGGGGCTACTCCATGACAAAATGCAGGAAAGTTCTTTCATCTCATCCAGTGCCTTACTAGGTTTCATTCAAACTGTCATCACCCTTTGTTCTATACATGGTCTACATGCCAGTAAGTATTCCATTGCTGTGACAAATACCCGGGATAATAAAGAGAAAAGGGTTATTTTGGCTCACAGTTTTGGAAGTTCTTATCCATGACTAAGTGATCCCATGGCTTTGAGGTCTGTGGAAGGGCTGCACATCATGGTGGGGAGTACATGATGTAGGAAAATCACTCACCTGACAGCTGTGAAACTAAAGAGATTGAAGGGTAGGAGCTGGGTTTCCACTATCCCCTTCAAAGGCATGCTCCTAATGACCTTCAGAACTTCTATTAGGCCTCTCTGTTAAAATCCCAACACCTCCCAATACCACCATGCTGGGAACCAAGCCTTTAACACAGGCATCCTGGGGGACACTTGAGATCCAAACTGTAGCATTCTTTTTGCAAACCTGGCTGGCATTCTGTTGCAGCTTCTGGGTTTCTAGAGTGCCACCATTTTAGCTGTCAATTTCCCTTTCCTCTTTAGGTGATTCAAGCAGATATAGACTTGGGCATTTTTATTGAACAATAGTAAGACTGGAGCTACAACACTGTTTTTCATCAAGAGGACTAAATATACTATATCATTATTCTAGAGTTAATAGATGATTGAACAACAGAAAGTTCCTTTAACAGCCAGCTAAAACAGACACAGGCAACATGAGGAAAACACACAAAAGCAGATGCAACTCAGAAGGCATAAAGAAAACAGATGATTCCAAGGGCAGGGTAGAGACCAAAGGTGTTGGAGGAAAATATACAAGAAGGCAATAGGAACATGAAAGGTAAAGGGATATGGTACTGTCCCCATCAGACATACTAAACCATGAGACTTATTCTTGACCACTCCCACCACACATATACCTTCCCCATTTCTATTGTCGAACATACAGAAAGCAAAGTGTCAGGGAAAACTCACAGTTTTGGCCCTTGAAATTGATTATAGTTTACTCTTTTGCATTTCATAGTAGACAAAAAACTTAAACAGATGCAGGAGTTCAGTTATGCCTAGCTCATGGAAGAACAATATCAAAAATTTCTCCTCCCATGCTATCTGGGTAAGAATCTGCCCACCTCTGATGGAAAGAAACAATCCACAGAAGATTTTAGACCACAGGATGATTGTTCCCACTATGAATAAATTGCCTAAAATCATAAAATTTCTTTCATTTTAATTTTACCAAGAATAGTAAAGAACAGTGACTCTGATATATAAAAGAAGTACTGAACAATAATAGCAAACACTGTTGCCGCCCCCAAAGTCAAATCATGTGTCAGCAGTCAAGCATGCATTGTCTAATGGAACCCTCCAACTACCTCACAAGATAGACCAGAAAACAGGATTAGCAACAAAAGTAACATGTTCAGGTCCTCACAGGAAATTGCTGCTGGAGCTGCAATTGATGTGGAGGATTACTGGACTCCAGTATTGGCGTTCTTTCCAGATCACACCTCCTGACTGTTACAAAATGAATGGCATAAACAAAACATTCTATGTAATGCAGATGGCATGGAAATGCATTCAAGATGTGTGTATCAATACCAGTTTCCTATTATGCCTGCCACAGAGTTAGGCTTTCCTCTATTGGAAAGTCTTCATTCACAGTCGCAGAAATAAACCTCGTCCTAGAAGATCAAGGGAGTTATCGCAGAAATCTCAAGAGTGGAAGGGAAAGGGTAAAGAATGGGAAAGATATCATGTTGCCTAAAATTGGATCTGCATAGGTTTCAGTGTGGTCATAGTGAACTGGAAATAGAGGACAATTTGTCTATAGCCAGTCTTTGGACTCTAATTACATCACTCTAAGACACACCGTGAAATGAAGTGTATGAGTGGGACTTGACAATAGGTTTGAATCAAGGCTATGCCCCTACAAACTGTGTTTCTTAACCTATCTTAGTCTCCAATTCTTTATCATGTAAATACGGATCAAAAGATCACCCCATAGAGTAGAAAAAAAAAATAAAATGTCATTTGTTAATGTACTCGGCACACAAGTGGCAGTTACCCTACCTTTTGGCATATAGTGTTTTGCAACACTATTTGCACTATTTGTAGTTCATTAGAAAACTAGCCTTGTAGCATTCTGGGTGACAGGATGGGAGGAGATTCTACAGTTAACCATGGTTGGAGCAAAGAGCATATACTTTCTCCCCTTTCAATCCACAATGAACATTATTGTTTTAAAGGTTCTGAGAAGTTTCACTGCATTAAGAAATACCTCCTCAATTCATTTGGCCACTAAAATGCTTTTATAGCTTTGTAAGGCTGAGTTACATCCAGAGAACACATTTAGAGAAAAGCTGCTTTAAAAACAATATTTTTAAAGGAGATTTTCATTCTTTTATATAAATGGCACCAAGTGTCAGAAAGAAATTCATTCTTTCATTATATTTATTTTACCTTTATCTGAGGCACCTAAAAATACCCAGAGATAAATTACCAGCTATTGAGACAGGCAGGCAGATCTGATCCTCATATTACAGTATCGCAACTGCCAAGAGACATGTTCTGATCCAGGAAAGATTGAAAGCAACAATCAAAAGCTATGAAAAAGCAATGCAGTGCATTTCTTAAATGGAAAAAGACGCTGAAATATCCATTGTCCTCTCAAGAGACAATGGCAGCACAGCTTCTCATTCTCCAAGTCTCCAGTCCACCATTACATTCCCCACCCTGCTTTGGCCTCATGAGAGCCACAAGAAACCATTGGCAGGAGAGGGCTCTAGGCTGGAATACCAACTACTGGCTTTCACACTCCAGCACTGCCATTAATAAGGTGTTTAGTCTCTCCACGTCTCTGTTTTCACAGCTACAAAATGGGGCTAACATTATGTTAATTAGAAAAGAGCCTGTGTACATAGTTAATGGTGTATGTAACTGAAGCATTTGGAAAATAGATACTTAGGCCAATTTAGAACTGCAAACACCTTCGATTATCTACTGTAAACCTCTAATTTTAGACATGGTGAAACTGAGGTTCAAAAAGTAAAATGGTTTGTCCAAAATTGCACTGAGGTTCCTTAGTGACAGAGCTATGACATAAACCAGGGTCTCCTGACTTTTAATAGAAAGTTCTTCCCACTGTTTCTTAAATATCAGATTCATCTTCCCTTATGTTTAACATCAAATAAGCATAAAATTAAGCTGCATGCAGCAATGGATCTTGTAGGTAAATATGAAACCCTCTTATCTAATATATTTGGAAGAAAAAAGGAAGCTCTGGTTAATCAAAGAATCTGTCTCACGGAAATTAAAAAATTCTCTTCACAAAAAGGTCAGAGAGCCCTGATATATACCATGCATAGATTAATGACTTTTGAATCATGTGAAAGCAATACAGTTCACCTTTGAAACTGGGCTGGACATAATTTCCTCTGCCTTTAATGACTTCGGATTCCCACATTGCTTCAAGGCAGCCACGCCGAATATCAATCATCAACACACTGAGGGCATAAACTTAGAGTCCCACTCATAGGTTACACCACGTACAGGGCTGGTTCATCAAGCTCCAGGTTAATGGAAATCCAGGTAGCACTTGAACACTATGTACAGATTTATGACCAGTTTCCAGGAACTTGGTAATTTAGAAGAATTTGCCACTTTACTTTTTTTTTAATTTAAAATAGACTATTGCTTAACATTACCCTAATTTCAGAGTTAAAACTTAGCATTACAAAGCAGAAAAACAGTCCAGATAGTTCACAGAAACTCAAGACTTGAAAGAAATTGAGAAGTCAATGATTGCAAATTTATCCACTTAAAGAAAAGAAAGAAAAGGCCTAACAGGTGAACTGACCCTCCTAATTAGAGGCAGAGTAGGGACTGGATCCTCCTTGCCTAGAGTTCTTCCCTGCTATAGGATTCAGAATCTCACATTTCATTTTTCACTTTTCATTCAAGAGGACCAGAAAGATAATGCCTGGAATAAGAGCAGAGTTTTGTGAGAAGACCATCTCTAGGTTGCAGCTGCCACAGAAAACAAAGAATGGAAATCCCCTTTTGGTCCCCCCTGACCTGCTCCCAACAGAGTCCAGTCCCCCAACACATGCCCAGGAAGCTCTGTGAGTGATGAGGATGAAGACACAAACCTTTCCGATAGGAACTCTCTGGCTCTCACTTACCTGCTGCCTCTCTTGGGTGGCAGACAGTCCTATTTTGCACCTAATACAACAAAGTCAAAGCTACAGTCTTCCCCTAAATCAGAATTCCAGCATTCTCTGTTTTAGCTGGCAGCAAAACCATCAATCCTGTTACCGAAACTGGAAACCTGACTCCGCTTCTTACTCTTCCCTCTTCCAGGCTACTGATTTTCTACCCAAGATACTTCTTGATCTTCCCTGCCTTTTAAATTCAATCCTTATTACTGGCACTGTAATAATTCCAATTCTCATTATTTCTCATGGAAGTTAGTACCACAGCATTTCTCCCAACATAACGTCCAACAACTCCAACTCCCTCCTCAGCCGTCACCCACCGCCTTCAATGTACCCATTCCGGATAAAATTTCACTCATATGTTCCCATCATCCCACCATCCCTCTGCCCACCCCAGCGAGCACACACACACACACATGCATACACACACACACACACACTTGTTTCAATCCAGAAACACCATGCTGCTTATGGTATCACACAGCCCTGTACTATTTGTCACCGCTTCAACTTTCATCATGGGGTAGCCTTCTTCCCCCACCTTCCTCACCATTCTGACAAGCTTTCAGAGATTCAAGAAGCCATTCCCAGCAGAAAGCTATTCCCAATCCCCAAAGGTATAAGTATATCTCCTTTGTTTGTACAGAGTACTCTGAATTTAAATCCACCACTGACCCTGTTATTTTACATAGATGTCTATTTTTTCCATCATTTTGAGCAACTTGAAAGCAAAGTCAAGACTACATCTTCTCCCACACCTGCACCCCCACAACCACATTTACCAACTTCTCAAAATGTTGAATTAACAAACAAGCAAATTAATTAATCAATGACTCTTTCTCATCTTTCCTGCCCTTTCTAGTGAATTCAGAGTAGCACCTACCTGCATTATCCATGGTATTCTGGGTACAGAACTATTCACCCTCCAAAGAGACAAAATAAATTGGCCATAGTCAGGTAAGACTGGTGACCACGCACATCATTTCTTCCTGCTTTTGAATATGGAGTATTATTATTTTTCATTTTTCTTTTAGGTGCTGAAAGTTTCTTTCAGTTACAAATGCAACAGAAACACAAAAGTATTACCACAACAAGGATTGATGTGTTTGGTTGTTTAACACTTACAGATCACATTCAGGGGTATAACTGCATCCTACCCTCAGAACAATTCTTAGAAGGTATTTGGAGTCAATATTATCCCAGTTTTACAGACACAAAAATTGAGGCTTGGGGAAATTTTTCAGTGGAGTTGTACCTCAGCTTATGAACTTCACTCTTTTACGACTCTGGTCACACACCAAATTGGATGAAAATCAAATTGGACAGTCCCCATAATGTGTTTGTAAGACAGTCTTCCCTCCACCCCCATGTCCACAGACCCACCAGCATTTGTTACTATTGATTTCTTTTTTCTTTCTTTTTGTTTTTAAGACAATCTTAACATCTCCAACACAACAGGAAATTAAGACTTAAGAAAGCTGCAGTGCCTTGAGTTTACATGTCTACCTGTGCACTTAGTAATTATGAAGAATTAACTACTTAATCAAATCCCACTGTTTCCCCTTGTCTAATTCTTTCAAAAGTGCCTGATATCTCTAGCCTCAGTGTTCCTCTTCTGTGAAATGGAGCTAATATTGATAGCTTTCATCACAAGGCTCTGCCATTTTCCAGGGCCCTGTCTCTGCTTTCAGAGGGTAGATGGAAGAGAGAAGAATGTGTGGGGTGAGTACATGAGCTGTTACCCACATTGATCATAAGTGACTTTATGTCACTTATGTTCCCACCCATATGTGTGAACTAGTTGTATACTTGCTCCCTCAAGCAAGAGGAGTGAGAAATGAGGCCTAGTGGTAAGAGAAAACAAAATACGGAATCATGGTGGAGAAGCAGGCACCCCTACTCTACTGTTTCTTCTATACAGTTTCATGGTGAGGATTAAGTAACACACTACATATAATGTGTCTAGCATATTGTAAACATGCAATAAATGGTAATTATAATTATTCTTGATAGAGCCAACACAGAAGTCATGAACTCTCATTCAGTGTTTCTTCCTGAGTCCTTGAAATGTATTATTTTTTAAATTCATTGAACTGTGTCTAGTCCTTGCCTCCAAAGAAACTGACGAACAATAGAGGAATACTGAATGGCTATCGTAATTGAATTTACACATAAAAATAAGTTTATAACAATTGGAATAAGAAGTCAAATTTATTTGATTAACAGATGCTTTTTAAATATCTGCCAAGGGCCAGATATCTTTTCATAGTCATCCTAAAGTACTGTTTTGTGGTAGTACATTCTGTGATTTGAATCATCATAATTTTGATATGAGATAGATGCTGAGTTCTTAAAGATACACACTATCACCTGATTGAAAGAACTGTGTGGGGTGTGGATCTGAGAATCAGTGACATTAGTGCACCCTTCACCCAATGAGCTGCAGTCTGAGACTCAAGACTTTTACTTAAGCAGAATCAAGGAAAGACCATGGTTCACACCATGAGCATCTTGTTCCCTAGATTCCTTAAAACAGAAGGAGTCAGCAGGGAACATGCACTCTGTGAGAGGACAAGGCTGTAAATCATTTAGCTGTCCCAAATAATGAGCATAGCTGACTATACTGAACTGTTTACCTTTTTGTCCCTGCCCTCTCACTCCCCTCTGCACTGTGTTCTCTGCTGATTCCTGAGGCATTCAACACAGGCATGTCCTGAATTACATCATTCTGTTTCTTATAGGCATCATAGCAGAGGCTCAGAAACAAAAGGAGGAAAGAAATCATATGACAATGAGGCAGTTTCCCAATGTGCCTATTTTCACTTGCTGATCAGGAATGACATCAAACATTCGATTGCTTATTCTCTACACAATTATTACATGCTTACTATTTTCAGAGCAAACTCAAGCAAGTATGACTTCCACTCACTGGCAAGGGTCATACTTCAAATGTAGTTAAATTTCTGTCTACCTTCTCAAAATTTAGAATAAAAACCAAAATACAGCCTTTAAAACTCTCTGTCAGTGTGAGGGTCTCAGTTAAAAGTGGCCCTGTCCCTGACATCGCTCCTTTCCCGAGTTCCATTGCCAAAGTGAAGACATCCTGCAGAAAACTGCACACACTAGATTCCACCCACTGTTTTCTTCTCTTCTAACTTCTCCAAGATCCCTATCTCCTTCTGGACCCCTCCAGCCTCTTACTTAGTTCCTGGGAAGGGTTTTCTACATCTTTTCACAGTTTGCATGAATTTACCTTCCACAGGCTGCCCTGGCCTTCTTGTGGACATTGAATCCCCCTTTCTCCCTTCAAATTCAATTCACCAAAATACACACATGGAACTGGCCTTTGGAACTTCTGCTGTTATTCTACAGTGGCCCTGCTTCTCTAAAGAACATGTCACCCAGGTCCCACGGTGACCAGCTCTCCTGTTTGGGGGACCAATCATTCTCAGAGAAGCAAGGAAAGGTTGAAGAAAGAGCCCGATATGTTGACTCTCTTCCCTTCGTCACTGGATTGGCTATGTGAGCCTGGGATGTATCTCCTCACTTGACGAATTGTTGTTGTATCCATAGTCATCCTCATGCATTTTTAAATTGAAATAAAACGCTAAAATTAAAATTAAATGATAAGGGAGATTATGCCTGTGTGGAATAAGGAGCATATGTGAAATATCTACCTTCTGCATGATTTTACTGTGAACTAATAACCGCTATAAAAAGTTAATATTTTACTTTAAATTTAAATTTTAAAAACTTAAAACCATCATGTAGTTGGAAATATGTCACTATCCCTGAACCCTAAAAATAAATGCTAACTATGAAAGTATTTTGTCTATGGATTTCCTAATGTCACATCATACATTATCATAGTTATGCATTCATCACTTTGAGAAGCCTCTGAGCTGACTTTCATGATGATCTTACCTTTATTTCACTTTTTGCACTTAAACTCTCACCTTTCACACTTAAAATATGGGCAAATCCATGGTGGTTTGGGTGGCTTACGTGAAACTGAAACTGCAGAGCATCTGATGGTATTATTTGACCTCATAGTCTGTTTTCATACACATCCTGGTCTTTTTGCATCTGCTTCAAGTTAGTTCCTGAACTGTCAATATTCACGTGCTTCTTAACTTCTTGTAGAAAACTCTTGTAGCATCTCTTGATCCTGTTTGATACAGGCTGTTAGAGCCACTCTGCCACAAGCCTGCACTTTGTACAGTGGCCTGCTGTGCATATCTAGGTGCCAACTATTGGTAGCTAAGTTTCTTAGCTTCTCTGGTGACCCTGAAAGGTACCTCACTGGTCACCTGCTTAGGGGGTATAATTACCAAGGGTTTGTACTGAGGTAAAGCCATGTATGAGTTGCCCTCGCCCAGTGACTGTGTGTGATACGGTACTGAGTATGATACTAAACCAGACCTACCTCTGGGAGGCACAGAATTCCTCAAGGGTCAGTTTTGGCTCCAAGAAATCCTGATGGCTTTTCCCAACCTTCCCTTGACTGCAGGACATTACAGAATATTACTTACTGTCCAGTGCTCTCTGCCTCTCTCTTCCTGAGGGGTCACAGTTGCCCAGCACTCAGATGGCTCTCCCAGCCTCACCTTGCTCCCATATTATTTTCTCCTTCATAGCTGCTTTTCTACTAAACTCACTGCATATTTAATCTCATACCGATGTCTGCTTTGCCAAGGACCTAAGCAAACAAGCCCATCTCTCTTCTGTTCCAGTTTGTGTAGAAAAACTTGCTCAGCTCTGAGCTACCTATTTCCAACTGGTTCACTGAATGAGCCAAACTCAAAGAAACAGTCTGTTTTTTCTCACCACGGTAGACCTGCAAACCTGTTACCATGGAACAGCCCCTCCCCCACCACACATGTGTGATTTTAGACAGACTTTATGTCAATTATATTTACATTGTATGAGAAGAAGAAACCCTCAAAGTGAGTGGATTACATAAAATAGAAGATATTTGTGTCTCCTATAAAACTACCCTTTGGGTGAAATGACCAAGGCTGGTATTATTGCTTTACTTTCTTTAAGAACTCTGGTTTTTCTGCCTTGAAATTCTCCCAATATAAACTGCGACATCACCACTCCCTTTCTCAAGGTCCTATGTGAAAATGCAAGTCTGTTAAAAAGAAGGTGGCGGAGAGTAGGTAGTCAACTGACAGTCTCGGCCACAGCTTCTGTAATAGTTCCAGTAACTCAGCTCTCCTCTGAGTACAGTCTAGTAACAAAAACTTCTTTCCATTCTAACATTAAAACTCTAATTCATCCAATTACTGCCTCCGCTGTGTGTACTGGAGTGAAGGAAAGGTTAGCCTTTGTATCACCGAATCTCTACTCCACTTGCCCACTCATTAGACTGCCAGCAGCTCTCCAGGGTTTCAGGTAAAAAAAGAAAGAGAGATAAAGAACAGAAAGTTCTAACGTTACTGACATGGTTATAAACTAGGATTGGTAGTCTCTGTGCTTAACTGTTCCAAATGTTCCATAATGATCAGTTCTGTAGGCCCTCCACAGATACCTAAGCTGTGCATTATTCTCATCTGTGGCCCCATCAATGTGGATGTGTCAAAACTACTATTACCCCCCATATTCATTCCCCTCTCATTATTATATAGTAATGTAACCCCAATTGCTACCTGGACACATGGCCAACTAAAGACCACAAGTCCCAGTTAACATTATTGTGACGATCACTATTTACAATGAGTTTCCTCTCTGACATGTAAATAACTTGAAAGTTCTCATAAAAAGAAAAAAGAAAAACACTGCACAAGTCAGAAATCAGCAACTCTTCTTAGATCTGTCAATGAACTGAGGTCATAGGACAAATCAATGTCTCAAAACAGAGAGGAAAACTCAGAGGAGTAGAAGCTGCTAAATTCAGGAATGGGTAGGAATATTTAAATTGTAAGCAATTAACTGCTAGAAGCGGAAGATGGACCACTTTAAGAGCTAAGAATGCTGGGGTTCCAATGACAGGGAGACCCCCCCATATCACCAAGTTTGTGGTAAAGATTAGAAGAATCTCTCTTTGTAGAGGAAGAAAGTAAACATTTTTAAACATACTGAAATCATTCTCTTTTTCATCAACCCTTTAGGAAAATTAATCAAAGCTTATGGAAAATAGAAAATATCCAGTCTTAGCACCCCTTTCAGCATTTCTAGCTCACCTAGGTAAGGAAAAAAAAAGATGAAAATCACTTGTGAAGACCACAGTCCAAAGTCACATGCTCACTTAAAGGCTGAGAGTGACACATGGGGTATCGAATGCTTTCCTTGGTCCCACACCAAACCACATCAATGGGGCTTCTGACACAGTTATAAAGTAGCGTTTGGGATTCTTCATATTTAGCAGATTCCATATGCTGACTTCTTCTCTAATGCACAGTTCTGTAAGCCCTTCACAAACGGTTCATCTCGCATCATTCTCATCTGTGACTCCATGAGTGTAATATGTCCAGACTGCTCTTCCCCTAGTATCCATTCAGGAGACCACAGCTGAAGAAGCTATAAAATTAAGATGATATTTAAGGAGTTCCTGGGGCAGCAGCCTGGGAGACCATAAGCAAATTGTTATCCCAAGCATCTGTAGCTAGTATAAATGGTAAAGACAGAATAAATTCTACCAAGATGAACATAAAACTTCACAGCTAAAACCTATTTGCTTGAGATCCTAGTACACATTACATAGCATCTGCTCTTCAACAAAAAATTCCAAGGCATACTACAAGGCAAGAAAAAGAACAGTCTCAAGATACAAAGTCTGAAGATACAAATCAATCAACAGAGGCAAACTTAGTATGGCAGAGATTTGGAGATTATTAGAGCAGGTAAAATAATCATGATTAATATGCTATGCCCTCTAGCAGAAAAGTTCTCTACTCACCTCTAGCAGAAAGAGGCGAGTAGTGTACGAAGAGAGGGGGAAACTTTAAGAAAAAAATCACAAAGGAGTGCTAGAAATCATAATCAGTATAACAAAAAGTGAAGACTACATTTACCAGCTTCCTTTTTGCCAAGGAGTTTTCACATGCTTAGAGTCTGACAAATCCATTCAAGAAAAATGCATTTGTACAATTTCCAGGCCATCTTTGAAAGGGATTGTCTTCTGTGGTAGTCATCACAGCCATTGATTTACACTCCACTATAAGTTTGGCCTCCTACTCCTTGAAGTTAGATATGGTCCTGTGATCAGTTCTGGCCAAAGTCATTTAATTGCTGAGACAAGCCTCTCTGGCATGCCCTTCTCCCATCATAAGTGCCTGAGATGTTTCAGATGGTCCTCCAGCTGGTGTCTGTAAGTGATAGGAACCTAGAGCAGAATTCCTAGTCATCACAATAAACATGTAACATGTACAGAATATAAGCCACCAATTATCTGAAGATGATATTACTGTAGCACATTCTGACTTATTTTTACTTACTCCCTCCCTTTCCCCTCACCATTTTCATCCAAGCAGAAATGTAGACCTGCTACCATGGATGAGCCATCCTGGATCACATGAACCAGTGAAACATCCAGTGACACAGATCAACCAAAGGAAAGGAGCCTCTCCTTGAAGAATTATCAGAGCAGAGCCTCCATGCCAGCTTGAATCTCTCTGTGAAAGAGAAATAAACTTCTGTTTGCGATCTATTTTGTTAAATCTGAACCTATATCTTAACTAATAGAAGAGGCCAGTCTTCCTCTGACTTATTGCTCCTTCTTTCATCCCAAGGAAACCCAGAAAGTTTTCTCTGTTCACATGACATCATATATCTCAAAGTGCTGTGTTTTACCAGGATACTGATACATAGATTTGAATTTACTGTTAAGTAGTGTTGGATAAAAAATGCTAAATGCTATTATTCATGTGCATATAACCACAGAAAAAGTTGGTTTTCTGCCCTACCTTGAACTTTGTTTGAAACCAAATATATTTAAAGATAGGAGTTTGAACAATAAAATGATTGATTTTCCAATATAGAGAAAGTCAAGGAAGTGGCCCAGGAATCTCAGTGTTTATAACAGAAACTGCCCCAGACAGGATTTATAGAGCATAATAGGTACAATATATGTAAACTTTGTTGAACTAGCAAGTGTGTAATCAAATATAAATACAATGCCAAATATAAACAGCCTATTTATTCAACTAAGTCATAAGCCAACTAAAGTCATTTAAGTAACATACATTGTCAAAGTCTTTGGGGAACCGTATACTTATGATACCATCTACAAAACTTCAGGCCTTTCAAGAGAGAAACTCTAATTCAAATTTAATTAAATAGAAAAATAGACTTTTTTGACTGGAAACTAAGCATAGTGTCAAGAAATGCTTGATTGAACAGCTAAAACAATAAAAACCTGGTTTCTCCATCATTTCTGGGCTCAGTTTTAGATGTTGACTTTGATCTCTGAGCCACCTTCCCTCCTCCCACTTCTGCTCTGAAAAAGTCTGAAATAGAACAACATATTCCCTTGTGTATCCCTAACATGGGACACGCAGTCACCCCAAAAGAGTCCGGAGTTTCAGTGTAACTGGACTAGTTTAGGTCCTTAGCCCATTTCTGAGTAGATTAGGTGAGGGCTGGGCCACATGCTTCATCATTTTGTTGGTTTAGCATCCTCTGAAACAAGGGAAGGAAATAAGCATCTCTAGAATCAACCAAGAATTTCTTTTCCTGCAAATGGACAACCAGAAAGCATCCCCAAGCTCCCTTGTTGCCAGGTGTGGTCATGTGATAGAGTTCTAGCCAATGGCACAAAGTCTTGCCTGAGGCAACTTCACATGTTGGACCCTCTCTGTCTTTTCTTATCTGCCAACTTAGATAAGACTCTCAAATTTTAAAAGAGGGTAAAGCTGAGAAGATAAAGAAGCAGGGATCTCTGAGTTAATAAGTAGAGGCCATCCCACTAGGATCACCCACACTAGACTATTATATGAGCAAAACGTTAGGCAGTGAAAAGTTACAACTTTTTGCAATAATCACCATCAGTGTAAACATTAATACAAAGAATTTTGGAAAGAAGTTTCCAAGAGAAGGCCAGATATTGGACTTCTTGAAGTAGGCAATGTCCTCTGCAGTCAAGGTTTTTATCACTTGGCTTATCTTTAAATAAAATGGAAGTAATTATTCTGCCAAAGATAGTTACATACTTTTTTATGGTTTTTTTAGATAAAGTCATGCTATATAGTTCAGACTGGCCTTCAATTCACTATGTGGTGCTGGCTGACCTCAGATTTATTGTGGTCCTTCTGCCTCCGCCTCCTCAGTGCTGGATTATAGGCATGCATCACCACACCTGGCTTACATACTTTTATTTTCTGAAAAAGGATCATTATAATGACTTAGCCTTAAACCGAATAAACAAAGCAGCTATTGCCTTTGTACTATAATAAGGCTTTGCAGACATGTCCTGCATTTTCATGTGGCTTCCTTAATAAACAGATGCTATTTTCTTTATGTTCACAAGCAGCTGTATCAAATAGGAGATGCAATTTAAATTTGCTCAGCATCTCAGAGAAACACTCTTCATGCGACTAACATTTCCCAAAATGAAAAATGTATTTTCATAAAGTCCCTTCACCTTCAGTTTTAATGTGCAAGCACAAGGCAAGGAGGGGAAAGCAAATACCAAGAATCATATAAAAAACAGTATAGAAGAAGCTATGAACCAGCTCCAGAGCCAGCAAGACAGGCCAAGGATAGTCACTGGGTGAAGTCCAAGACAATTACCTCCTATCTGAAATAGAATATGCCCAGAGTAGAGAGAGATTGGTATCAAAATCAAAGCATGGGTAGGTATTTTTTTAAAAAGGTCAGGAATTGATATGCAAGATGACAGACAAGTATGTGCTCTGCCTAGAGAATTCCTTCCTTTTCAACTAGAAACATCCTATTCATCTTACAGAGCTCCACTGAAATGTCACAGCCTTGGGGTAGCTTTTCTATGGCAATTACTCCCTACCATCACATAGATTCTTCTTCCTGTTATAATTACTTTTTAAAACTTAACTCTCCTTCCATAGCTTTTCTCATTACTATAATTACAGCAGAGTTATCTGTGTAATTATTTAGGGCCCGAACTTCCAGAAAGTTCTATGGAAGCAAAGACTACACTGTCTGGTTCATCTGCATATCTCCAGGGCTTACCACAGTGCCTGATGTGCAGTAGGAACTCATCAGTTCCAGTGGCATTCTGGTGGGTGGTGCAGTGGCCCTTACCAATATTATAAAATGATCAAATCCCTGAGAAGATCTTAACCCTACATTTTCCTTTATTGTCAATTTCAGAAAGAAAAAATAAAGACCTAGAACTATCGAAGCATTGTCTCTTAAATCATCTAAGAAACCATTTGCTTCTTAAAACACTTGGAAAGGTAATGGGTATTGTTTTCCAGCATCTTTTCCTTGAGGACAAATATTGTTACCTCACTACATATGAACTATCATCTTTAAAACTATGAGAATCAAACTGATAGTAACCACTCCCTTAACCTCACCACAGTGTTCATATCATTTCCCTTCCTAGAAGTATTAGTCAGCTTTCTCATCACTGATACCCACAATTTAAAGGAAAGGTTTAATTTGTCTCATGATTTTGGAGAACCCAAGACAGGAAAGATGTGGAAAAACTGCTTAGTTCCTTGGACTGGGAAGCAGAGCAGGGGAATAGTGGTGGAGACAAGAGGGCCAAGATCCACAGAGGTACTCAAGGTCACACCTACCCAGACACACCCAGAAATGCGCTTTACTTATTCATGAGTGCTTCTCAAGCCAATCAATGTGACACAGTGACGATTAACCATCATACTGGAAAAGGGCTGTGTCGCCTCCTGAACCTCTATTCAGTTACTCAAACTTTGTCATTTCTCCACCACATAGTTCCTTCTCCTCTTTAAGAGAGCTCCACGTTTCTCATTTGTACCATGGACTGAATGCATAGCTCCAACTGTTGTGGAAATATAAAAAAAAAGATGTTACAGAGAATCATTCTGGTGCCAAGTTTATAATAGAGATGCAACATTCCACTATTATTTTTCTTTTTTCATGGTGCTTCCTGTCCTAAAGTTCCCACTGTCCTTCAGACATACTACAGTACTAGACCTGTCTCTTATTTGCCTCTTTATTTAAATTCATTTCAAGCTTTTTCTCAGAGTAGACAGAATTTAATCATCTGTTTCAGACAAAATTTTAATAACTAACTGGGTTTTATGTTTTCAAGATACTTATTGTACAGAATCTGTACAACCTCATTTCATATTCACAACCTATCAAATAGCACTATTTATCAATCTCATGCTTCTAAGGCTCACAAAGATTAATCCATTACCCATTTGCACCTAGAACACTTACCAATAGCACATGCAGATACAGCATTTACCCCAAGATAACTCAGATTACTCGCCTAACTTTTACCCAAAGAGTTTGCCAAGAGATATCTTGCTTTTATTATTTTTATTAGTATGGTGGTCATCCTTCCAAACAGAAGACATCATTCTGTTTCTAGAACTCTGGGTTTAGTAGTGGTATTTTCATTTTAAAAATGTAGCTGTTCTTGATCTGTAAAAATTAAATGAATTCTAGCAGTGAGAGGCCTCCCTTTTTTTTCTTCCTTCATTATTTTTTCATCTGACACACAATATGAGACACCCAGAATTTAAAAGAGGAAACATTTATTTTGGTTCATAGCTTGTAAATCTTTCAGTCAACTGGCCCCAAGGCAGGGCAGAGGAGCATGGCAGAGGAGGGTGGTGCATGGTATGGCAGACAGGAAGCAGAGAGACAGAGACAGAGACAGAGACAGAGACAGAGAGATCGAAGAAGAGGGAGAGAGCGAGGGAGCTATCCTCCTCCAGGACACACCCCCAGTGACCCACCTCCTCAAACAAGGCTTCACATCTAAATATTACGTTGAGCATAAACCCATCAGTGCACTAATCTACTGAGGGATATCATGCCCCTGTGATCCAAACATCTCCTAAGAGCCCCACCTGTGAGCTCAAGAGGCTCTGGGGGAACATCTAGATAAAAATCATAACAGAAAACTTGCCCAACATCACATAGCTTATAAATGGTACACCTGAAGTTCCAAGTCAGATTGGCATGACTTCAATCCCTGCTATTTCTATGGCATCATTTTGTATTTCTATTTTCTTCTCTTAATCTTTCTGGTCCACTCAAATAATGAAAATTTTCCTTGAAAAGTTATTAGTTAGATGCCTAGTATGGACAAAAATTGTGTTACTACATGTGATTGGCAAGAAATTATTTATCCACAGAAGTCTAAGTCTGCTGTCTTCAGCAAGGATATTATAACAGATACTTCAGCAGGCAGCTACTGCTATCAGGAGATATTTGTAGTGATGGAAAGCAGAATAGAAAGAAGGACACCAGGATAACAAACAATCTTGAAGCTATCAGTTAACTTGGAAGATAGTCTTTATTCTAACTAAAGTTACAACCACTTCAGAAGATACTAGGAAAATATAAGAAAGCCAAAGACATCCAAAGTCATCTAAAGGCCTTGTGAAGAGACCATACATTTTAACTCTTAAAACTAAATTATGTAATAATTGAATATAAAAATAGGACTGATCATTGAAATGTAGTTGCTGTACTTAGTATGATCAAATCAGATAACCCAGAAGAATTTACATTTGGGACTTATTGATCAAGCAGATGAGACATATCCTTATCGAGGGTGTTAATTCAAATACAAGGAGAAAATCATCGGGAGAACTAACATGAAATTCAGAAGAAAATCAGTGGGTTAGAGACCCAAAACCAAGGGCTCTAAAGAAAGAAGGCCACAAGAAATACTGACTTCCTGGCTAAAGAATTCCTAATATCATAGAAAGAGTTTGGGACTATAACACCAGACTCTGATACTCTACTACATAAAATGTTTGTGAATTTGTGTTGATGTGTGTGTGTGTGTGTGTGTGTGTGTGTGTGTGATTTTATGTTTGAGGTAAAATCTTCTAAAGGCAGCTGTACCAAGTCCAGGCAACAATCATCTTCAAGGGAATGACTCTGGGTATTCAGAAATAAGGCTCAAGTCACTCTTCCTCCTTTAAAAAATGATGTCTATGATCGAAAAATTAATTATGTCCTCCAAAACAGCAAATAGAGAGAATTTTTAATGTTCTCAACAGAAAGAAATGATAAATGTTTGAGGCTGTGGATATACCAATTACCCTGGTCTCATTACTACATATTGTATATATGCTTTGAAATGTCATACTGTACCTGATAAATACGTACAATTATTACATCAGTTACATTTTTCAAATGATGTCTAACAGGACCTGATCCGGTTTGAATGAACAAACAAATGTCATCCATCAATGATCTGCATCAAGGAGAAAGAGGTCAGTTTCACATGTGGATGATGACTCTGGAAACATTTTGTAAAGACAGTAAACCATGAGCTGAATCTAAAAGGAAGGAGAGAGATTAGACTTTACTATGGAATTTCCATTATCAAGATTCACATCAGCCTATTACCAGAATCCTGAGACTCATGTACAGGTCTCTGGAGTAGGTCAGCTCCCTGGAAACACATCCAGGAGCCCTTCTATATACTATCAAGTGTGACAGGCACCTGGAACCTCTAAGAAATTCTTACCCATTCATGATTCTGAAATCTGGAACTAGACAGAAACTCTCATAAGCAGAAACAGGAATTCTGAAATAAATTTGGCATCAAAAATTGGCTGCTCAAAATTAAGTTCAGAGAGAGAGAGAGACAGACAGACAGAGAGAGACAGAGACAGAGATAGGGAGAGAGAAAGAAAGGGAGAGAGGAAGGAAGGAAATGTGATCATGGAAGAGGACCAGAAGCCATGAGCCTGTGAGACAGAATCCCTATGGTACACAGATCAGGTGTGGCAATCAAGGTGGGAGGTGTTATGACATTAGCAAATGCATTAGAGCAATAATAATAGAATGGCTAAAGTCGATTAAATGTGTTTTACACTGTGTTTTGTGAATACTTTATATCTTTTATATGCACCATCTTCAATGCATTATGGTGGGATTTTCCCCAACTGACAAGTGAGGAAACCATAGCAGAAAGATGTTCAGCAGTTTGCCCCAGCTCACAGAGTTAGCAAATAGGTAAACTACAGAAGAGTCAACCAGGCTCTCTCTATACAAAATCCATTCTGAGAATCTCTTCGTCTGACAGCAGCCTAAAAATCAGCAAAGCTGCTGCATCAGTTTGACAGCAGATACAGCACAGGAGGATGATTAGCAAACTTCCATCCTAACCCACAATTCACTAGGTCTATGTTGTGTGTGATTTTTTCAGAAGGATCCAGGGCCAACAGCTGATGGAAAGGCAGCAATATAACAATCTCTAGTGGTTAGATGTGCTTTCCTTGAAATAAGCAACAAAACCCATAGTTTTCCTGAAATTAGCACAATAGCTGTCCCTTCCATCTTATCAATATAGGAAAAAAAATTCTTTTTAAACTCCATAGAAACTTCTGGAAATAGCTCCCTCCCGATTATCACTTACACCACATGCAGAGCCCAGAATTTTCCATCCCATGTCTCTTTTGTGTATTTAAACTCATAGTTTTTATTTTAATTTCACCAAAATGACATTTTATCATAAAGACTTCCCTGTGTCAATATTAACGATGGCATTTGCGTATTTATTAGGTAAAAACTGGGCCCTGACAATCACACAATCAATTCCAGACCCACCAGCTCATTCATCAGAACTTCTCAATTGCTTTTTTAATTTCTTCTGTTGACATTGACCCTGTGTGCAGTTATTTATAAAAATCTTTATGAATATAATTTATGACTTAATTTTAACAAGTATTAGATAGATGTTCTCACTGAGTCCATGACCCGAGGTGGTAAAGATTCCTATCAGATAGCATCAAGATTCATTTAAATTTCTCATTTTGTGGTTTCTATTCTATTTTCCCAGCAGCACCAAGGGTCAAATATAAATGAAATGAGAAGTGTCTTTCACATTAACCATTTTTTATTGATTCCTTAGAGCAGAAATGTAGATCTTTCTAAAGCAATTAGAGTGTTGGAAAAACAAACCATCTAAGGGAAGACAAATTTTTTATGTCTACCTACAACAGTCATGTTATAAAAGAGATGCTTTTCCATCCATGCAATAAATATGCTATATACTACAAAACTCATTCATTAGCTTATATTTTTAAATAAAAAAACAAACCATTTAAAATGAGAAAAGGCTCAAAAGATATGCTCATTTTAGGATTTCAAACTGACCATAAACAGGTTAAATACTGTTCAGCCTATGCACATTTTGAAAACACGAAAATATTACAAAAAGCCTAGATTTCCAACTTCTTTTGAAAACAACAAAGATCTGGCCACACTGTGCTCACATTTCCCCATGGTGATCAGATGATAGGTGAGTGCCTTCCTGAGACAGTTTGTGTATCCTTCAATTCACATAGCACTATCACTCTTTTTTGTTTTGTTTTGTTTTATATTTAGTCTTTCCACTCTCTCATGCTACTCGCTCAATTCCCAATGCCTTTTGAATTGGCAAACCCTGCTTTCCTTGACCTCAACATTTTAAGATAAAGCAACTGAGAACAAGAGAAATTAAATAATATGTTCACACAACCAGAACAACAACTAGGTCTCAAGTCTCCTAACCTATGCCACACTATTTATTTTCTTAGTGCAAATTTTGCCCTTAACAATATCTCTTGAAAGCATGGATACATATTTATTTAACAACTCACTGGGTGTAATGAATAGATAAATATTATTGTGCTTCTGTTCTTGCCAAAAACAATTGTAATAACAACCTCTGTTACTGATCCTAATAGAATGCTTTACCACCTACAGATCTGTCATCAGAAAGAAATCCTAGTTGTGAGGATTGCCCAGAATGATAAGATGTGACACCATATTGCACAGATGTCTGCCTGACACCTGAAATAGTGGTTCTGCACTATTCTAAACACAAGTGCTTCTGAGTCCAGGAAATGGATCACGGTCATGGGAGAGGATAAGATAGAAACATGAAGAAATATCTCCGAGGTAGGCAACCAGCATGGTGCCAATGACCCTGCCTTCTGCTTTTTTTTTCTTCAACACCAGGGATCAAACTCACAACCTCGTGCCTGCCAGACAGGTGCTTAAGCCACTGAGCCAAACTCCCGGCCCTAGTTTTTTGAGACAGGGTCGCACTATGTAGCTCGGGCCGGCCTTGCACTCGTGCTGTAGCCCAAGCAGGCCTCGAACTCACAATGCTGTGCTTACCTCAGCCTCCCAAGTGCTGGGATTAAAGGCGTGCACCACCACTCCCAGCTCTACCTTCTGCTATTTGTGCCGTTAAGTAATTCTTTCCCTTTGAGTGAGGGCTGGACTTAATCACTCACTTCTAATGATCACAGTATGGCAAAAGTGATGGTATCACATGTCCAGACATTAGATTGTGAGAGAGTATGGCTGCTATCCTGGGGCATTCTTGCTTACTGTTGGATTGTTTTCCCTGAGACAAGTCAGTTGTCATTTTATGAAATAACCTTATAAAGAGAGCCATGTGGAAGACTGAGGTCACCAGCACTGCTAGTAGTAAACTAGGAGACCCCATCTCGGTCTCCACCACAGATGAAACCATGATCCCAGTAACAGCTTGACTGTGACCTCATGAGAAATCCTGAGTCAGAAGCATCCAGATAAGCTATTCCCAGCCTCCTGGCCCACAGAAGCTGTGAGGTAACAAGATAGTTGCTGTTTTAAGCCTTAAAATGTTAAGGTAACATGTCATACAGCAAATAATAATACAACAAAAATCAAAGATCCGTGAGTTGCTCATGTGGACTTAACTTTTTCCACATTCTGAAAATAATGTGTATACGTGATACATACATACATTATCAAAATTATGGACCTATGTACTGATAAAGAAAAACAACTAAAGTTAAATAGAACTTGTTCAAGTTCTGCTTCTGTCATTTACATATTGGCTAGGTGGCCTGGGAAAGAAGATACTTAGCTTTGAAAAATTCTTCCTCTGAAAAATGAGGTTAGCTTCCTCATTGCATTTTGTAAATGACTCTTCTTTTATACTTTATTGCAGACCACTCTGAAGTCAGATTGGTTTTAATAGGTTCCAACCGAACAGTAACCAGTAGATAATCCAGGCATTCCAACACATGCAGGCTCCATGATGAGCTTTCCCAGCCAATTCTAGACTAGGTTCACCATCACCAGGAAGTTTACCCAAAGCCACAGCCTACCGTAAGCATAGGGTCACAACTGGGGCTCCTGGCGGTCTGGTATCTAGGTCTATGAATTCTCTGTTGTTGTTTCCTCATGGCTTCCACTGTCTTAATCTTCACTATTTGTTTTCTAATCCTTCTAAGAGGTCCCATGAGGGTATTTTTACAATCAGAACTGTTAATACAAGAAAAAATTTGTGCAGCCTCCAATTCTGCAGACTTCCTTTACTATCTAGATCTTTTTCAATAACCTTAATAGGCATCAGATTGACCTGTCTATGAAATGGTGCTTATGAATACCTTCTTGTGAGGATGCTATTTGATATGTGTCCAGATGCTATGTATTCTTCAGGGACAATGTTTGCTGAATCTTTGACCATAAAGATTTTATGCTCTTCAAGCTGAATAGAGGAAACGTCTGAATAAACCATTCAATTATTAGCCAAAGTTCAAGATTGCAAACCATAATCTTTCATATTGTATGACTCTTCTCTGGATTTTCACAATTAACATTTTTGTCTTGCTTGCTCCCTAAAGGAAAAAGGATTTTTCACAGAGCCACTTGCTCAAAATTATTTATGGATATAAAAATTGGCTATCCAGGGTCAGTGACAGCTTTGTCCAACAGTCCCAAGTGTTTCTGTTGGAGGATATGGCTGTTTTTCTGTATCATCAAACCCACAATTATTCACAACTTGATTACAAGTATTTGGAACATACTTAAATTTGCTCCTTTATGTAACAAGTCATTATTGGACAAGCTTCTAAACCAGGTACCACACTAAATACAAAGGCAAATTAAACCATACATTCACCCTCAACTGGACTATAATCTGAGGCAGAATCAGATGTTTAAAGAAATAGTAGGATTTTGTTAAGAATAAGTTCAGCACCATAATGTCTCAGGAGAACACAAGCTATTGAAAGCAGGAGGAAAATTCTGCCTGGAGAGATAATGAAATAAATCTAGGATGGGAAAATGTTTGAGCTAAGTCTCGAATGATGAGCAGGAAGATTTTGATGGGTGAAGAAATGTCATCATAGAAACGAAGGCAAGAAGGTGTGGATAGCAGAAAAGTGTTTGAATAATAGCAAATAAAAGCTTAAGGTAAATGAAGATTACAGGGGTAGACAAGGATGGAAGGTCAGATAATCGTGGACCAGGGGAAACTCCCAGGTGTGAAGAAACAAAGGTGTAAAGGAGGGCAGGGGCAGACAAAATTTTTTTTAAAAGTCACCAGATTAAAAAATAACAGTCAAATAGAAAAAGACTGTCACATTTGGAAAAGTGATTGAGTTGTTGATTTATTTTGGATATTTTGTTTGGTTGGAAGCAAAGGGCTGAAATAAAGGAGAGGCAATAAAATGTATAAAAACCATAGAAGTATCAAAAAGAAGCAGTAGAGCAGAAGGGATTAGTTGGAAACAGACAAAAAGTGGTCTATCTGAGGAGTCAGTAAGACACACAGAATTTAGAATAGTGGCCAGCAAGAAGGCTAATGAGAAAATAGAGAAGTATTAAAGGAATTTTTGTAAAAAATAAAAAATAAAAATAAAACAGAATGTTGGAAAATGTAATGCAAATATATATAAGTCTTCGAGTGATAAAGCATTGAGTTTGGTCTTCAAAAGTCATTGCTCCTCAATACAACATGGACAGGCAGTTTTTGTTCAAAGGCCAGATGGTGACTATTTTAATTTTCCTTTGGTCTCTGTCACAACTATTCAGCTCTACCACTGCAGTACAACATTAGGAAAAGGCGAGACACCAACAAATGGGCCTGGCTGTGCTCCAACAAATCTTTATTTACAAACACAGGTGCCCAGACTATAAGCTTTTGTTTTCTGAATCCTGTAGCAGAATGTTTTCTTCATTTAACTCAAGATATACTTATTGAATTCAATTTGCTAATGATATAAGTCACTGAAAAAAATGAATTGCAGAAAAAAATGAATGAAGCACTTATAGAATACTTATAGTATATCAGAAACTTTGTTAAACATTTTAATAATACAATAGTAGTGACATAGGAGAAAGAAACTCCCAACCTACTAGATGTCCAGTATGAGTTCGTCTTCTCTAATATGTGAAGAATGAATTTTAGGAACAATGGGGGTTAAGAGCAGAATATATTTATTGAGAGAAAGAAAGCTTCTGTCTGAGAGACAGAAGGGGTCTCAAGTGGGTTTCCAAGGATCCTGCCTTTTCTAGAGATTTTATAAAGCAAAACCCCAAGATGGGGCAGGTCCAAAATGGGGGGGCGGTGGGAATTGGCAAAGTGGGCATGAGGTGGGACAGACTATGGTCAACCAATAAGATCATGAGTATGATTGCTCAAGTAAAATTGATTAAATCGGGGACAAATGGGGAAGTGAGTCACATAGCAAGTGGGAATGCATATAGAGCAGGGCTCTTCCTGTAGGGGTTGGGTTAGTGGCTCCTTCTTGCTTCCTCAGGGTGATAGACACCTATTTAGAATATCACTCCCTGATGTTTATCCTTAGGCAGTATGTGGTTGCATTTGTTTGATCTTTTGTCTTGAGGTCTGGCCCACAGCAGAGATGTCTGTCTCCCCCACGGTTATAAGGTACCTGGTCTTCTGCACTGGCTCCTTCAAGGGTCCAGCCCTGTCTGACTGCCTATAATATTTCTGTTTAACTCAGCTGCCTGTAACAGTAGTATATAACACAAAACTCAGGTAGATATTACTATCTCCTTTTATAAATGAAAACTTTGGGAGATTAATTTTTCTAAAATCACTGGTAAATAAAATAAGCTATTCAAATTCTAGCCAAAGTTAAAGATTTTAAACCATGATCTTACATATTGTACAACTCTTCTCTGAATTTTCACAATTAACATTTTTGCCTTACTTGCTCCCTAGCGGAAAAAGGACTTTTCACAGAGCAGCTAGCTCAAGCTAGCTCAACTCCTGCCATAAAGTGAAAAAGAGATCTGCTGTCATAGTTTCTAGTAGATTCTTTCATCATAATGAAATGTCACCTGTATCTGTGGTAGTGTCCTGGATTGAAATCTGTTTTGTGGAATATTGATATGGCCACACTCACTTTCTTAGTGGTGTCATGAACTTTTTCAGTCTTTCTACTTCCCATTTGTTTTGGCTTATATCTCAATGTGCTCCTAAAGCCTCAGGCAATCATAGATGGGACTGTCAGAAGGCAGTCAGATTATAGGGCATTGTAGTTGACTTGCTGTCAGGAGATGAGGCCTGGTCAGAAAAGGCAGATCACTGTGGGCGAGTTGTATCTCTCTTCCCGGATACTCCCTTTTGACCCTCTGCTTCCTGGCCATCACGAAGCGAGCAGCTTTTTCTCTGCCACGCTGTCCTGCCTTGGAGCCATACAAAATATGGACTGAAATGGGAGCCCAGATAAACCTGTCATGTGAGTTGTCTGGTATTGTGTCTTAGCCATGAGAAAGTGACTCAGACACAAATCTATATGTACATTTATATGTTGACAAAAACTGATGACTACAGATAAATGAATACAATTTAAGAGATGGACTTTTAGAAAATGAATTAATATCTTAGAGAAACAAAAGAAATCCAAATCTAAAGAACTAAAACTACAGACCATTAAGGAAAAAAGTGAAATTAGGAAGGCAGAAAGATGTATGAAACAATTTAAAGACAGTAATATAAATTGCAAAAACACAAAGAAATAGACAGACAATTTCAGTCAGCTTTTGCTATGGAAGAGACAACCTCTATATCTCAGACCTTACAGTGAACATATATTCCTTGTAACATGCAGAAAGCAGTGGTTGTAGCAGTGTTAATCACCAGTGGCCAAGCAAGCCCTAAGTCATGTTTATAAAAAAATATGAGAAAAGTTAGAGACATAGGAAATCAACTCAGGAGACTCAATGGTGAACTTAGAACAGTTCCAGGAATAAAACAGAGGAAATGACAAAACACATTTCTAAGAAGAAAATGGGTAAAGCTGAAGAAAAAGAAATTTCTGAATTGAAATGGCCTGCTGCTCCCGGAAGAGTACATGACAAAATGATATACTCAAAATCAAAACCTGTAGAATTTCAGAATGTTATAGACAAAGAGAACTACCCCAAAAAGTTTTGTTATAGGAAAAATACAATTCACCTGTAAAGAAATGAGAATCCAATTGGTATCAGATTCATCAAAAGCACAGAAGAGAAAAGAACCAAAATTTACAAGGTCATGGCATATATTAATCTCACTCTAGAATTCTATACAGGTTGAATTCAATAGAGGGTAATGGTAAAAAATGAGATATTTTCATTAAAAATTTCTAAAATTAATTTTTTACATTTTTATATGCAGATACAATGTGCCATGAGTATTTAATAGTCCTTTCTTTAAGAAATAAGTGAAAGTAGAAATGAAAATATTCATTCCTTCTAAAATTCATAGAAATATATTTAACATAAAAAACACAAGATCCACATAAATAAAGAAAATATTGAGGTACCTAAAACAAGATACAAATGTATTAAAAGACACACCCAACTTGAGTAAAAAAAAGTTAATATAAAACCATTATCTTAAAATTAATATGTAACTCAGTTTACACTCAAGAGGGCTAACACAATCAGATACCAGATCATATAAAACCAGTTTAAGCAATGATGACCTTGACATAGGAAAAGAAAATGGCCCATCTTGTGTAATATATAAAAATTTAATAATAACAAACTCCATAGTTTAATTCAGAAGATAATATAATTTAGTTATAAGTGAATTTAGCAAAACTGGTTAAAAAATATTTCAAGAAGATCTAGGGATTAAATGATCAAACTAAGAGTAAGAGATGCTTTTTAATGAAGATTGGAAAGTCATAAAATACTTAGGAAGTTTAAAAAATGAAGCGTAATTGTCTATATAAAGACATTTTTTAAATGTGTATATGACCAATGATAATATCAATAGTCAATTTATAAAAGATTGGAAATTTTTGTAACGCAGAAGTAATATCTATCATATTCAAAGAGCTCTTATTGACAAGAAAAAAATTCAACACGTTAACAGTCAAAGGACCTGCTATGATTTGTGTCTGGATATCCCCCCAAAGCCTCATGTGGTCATGGGGCACAGGCTTTTCCTTGGTGGCAGAATCCTGATTGGTTCATTATCTAGTGCGGGGATGACCCTAGCGTGGGTGGGCTGCATACAGTATAAGGGAGGAAAAGAGGTTTGCTCTGCCCCTTTTTGCGCTTGTTGCTTTTACTGTCTTCTGCTGCTGCCATGAACAATTGCCCCTCTGTACACCATCCTGCCTTGGAGCCAGCTGATTACGGACTGAAACCTCTATAAACTGTGAGACAAGTAAAACTTTCATTCCTTAATTTTGGGTGTTGGATATTTTGTCTCAGTAATGAAAGAAAAGTAACAAAGACAGGACATAAATAGATTTTTCATTAAAAAGCAAATTCAAATACACCTTCACAAATTTTTAAATATTAAAACTTTTAACACCCAGAAAAATAGAATTCACACTCTTATCAAACTAGCAAAAATCACAAGGAGATAAAATACCTATTTTTATGATAAAATGTAAGGAAAATAAGACTTTACTGAGTTGTTCACATAATTTAAAAATATTATAGATTTTTTTAAATCAGTGACATCTGCTATAATAAAAAATCCACCAATCCTCTGTTTAGAAACCCTACTCCTGAAATTGTCCTAGAAATACAAATGCATGGCAATACATACAAAATGTTGCTGCTGTGGTTTTATTTGTACTGGTAAAAACTAAAATCAATGTAAACAGCCATTCATAAAGGGATAGCTGCATAAATTATGGTGCACTTACATTATGGAAGAGTATGAAGCAACCAAGAAGAACGAAATAAGAATACTCCAGTTTGACTTGGAGGTTTTTATGAAATAGTGTTGAGACAAATGAGTGTTCCCTGAGTGAATTGTATGGAAGAAAAAGAATGAGCCTGAAGAAAATATGTTCTCATCAAACCACAAGGACTTCCAATGCCATGCTAATGAGTTTGAATAATTTGTGAATCACAAGATAAAAATTAAAGATAAGCCCCTAAAAATCTATGCTATCCCAGTTAATCTAAGGCAACGTTTGTCTCATCTTCCTATTTTTTTTTTTTTGGTTATGCCTTCCTCACTTTGTAGGTATTCTAATAGTAGGGCTCTTCTGCAGAAAAATAAATATGGTACATAAGAAATATGGACAACTGGCGTTCACAGCTAAGTAATCATTGTACTGATATCCCTAAAATAAAATGTGACCAATTCAGGCATATGTACACTAGAAAAAACTGTTTTCCAAATATGCTACATTGCTCTTTTGGTAATGTGATTGTGGTGACAGGTCATTCAGGCTATAATTGACTTTAATTAGCCTTCCTACAGCTGTAATATTCTTTACCTACATGCACACTGACAAAAAAAAAAGCAGGAAAGGAGGGAGAAGGAAAGGGAGGGAGGGTTGATGGGAGGTTGGTTCATTTTCTACTTTTTTCAAAATGCCAGATAAATTGTTTTCAACCTGTCTTACAAGCAAATGCCCCACTTTTAGTATAAATGAGGGGAAATATGTCACCATGACAGCTCTTAGAGAGAAATAGCTGATCCCTTCAGCAGCGGACAATGAACTCAATTCTGTCTTTTGTACAACAATGTGTGGTTTCCAGTGCCCAGAGAGGAGAAAAATCTCCAGCATCCCCTCCCCAGAACCTCTTGCTAAAATATTGTTTGGAAGACTGCAAGAAATGAAGAAAGTTTGTACAAATCAACTAAATATATTTAAAGACGCAAATGTTTTGTTTTACAAGCAGGGAGGGACTGTATATACACGTGTCATATATTCCAACAAGCAGGAATAGTAAGGCAATTTCTGGCTCAAGATAGCCATGTATCTATTTAAATGTTACCTAAAACATAATACTACCTTTTAAATCCAAGATTTTTTGGTCATACTAAAGTCATTACAGGAACTCCAGCCTCTGGGAAGCCACTGTCAACCCCAGCAGAGACCAAATCAGAAACTGGGTGGGAAGCTGATCCCTAAGGTTCTTTCAATCACTGAAATTCGAGGATTGAATTTATTAAAATGATGACAGGAATCAACCAAGATCATTCCTGGAATCAATCTATCACAGGTTGCACAATTGTATCTTCCTTTCTCCCATACACAATCACAATTCAAATTATAGGTGGTAAACAGATAAGCTCACGACTGCAGTTCCCGAATCTGTCTTGGCTTCTAGAACAGTCAAGGCAAGGGTATAGCCATGAATGCACGGAGTTGGGAGCCATCGCTATTCCTTCACCCTCGCCCCTACTCTGGGAACCCCTGTCTGAAAAGGTTACATTCAAACCCTCATCCTCAACACCAGGGACAAAGGAGACACTATTTAGCTCACTGATCCTTTGAATACTGAAAAAAATCTCCGTATATGAATCTCTAATGGTTTCCAGTTGGGATAGCTATGTCTGTCTTTGGAAAAAACAATTCTTTCAATGATTTTTTCTTTATGTGAAATGGAACTCTACCACTCCATTCACTACGTGTGACAAAACTTTTCAACATTTATTCAACACAAAGTTACTCAATTGCTTGACTTTCTCTATTAATTCCATTTCTATCCCTTGGGATAATACAATGTAAGAGTAATCCTTTTTCCATATTGCCACCTTTGTATATTATTCTCAGTACCCCACAAACACACAAACACAAAGTCTCTTTTTTCAACACACATTCCCAGTTCCTTGGGAAATTCCTCTTTATCAATGGTTTCAAGTTGCTTCACTATCCTGCTACTCTCCTGTGAATATTCTCAAAATTTTCCATGTTATTGTTAGCTTATGGAATCCAAAACTGAACATAATTCTCAGAAATGAACTAAATTACTCAGGGTAGAAGAGAAACATCTTGTTTATTTTAAATTTTGTGCTTCCAATATAGTTACCAGAGCTAATATATCTACATTAGCTTCATAGAAATTACATAGGGCTTATGTGAATAACAATACTTTCTATTCTTGGAAATAAAAAAAAATAAATATTTTCATCACACACACTAAAAGAAAAAGATAAATATTTGAGGTATTGAATATGTTAATCAGTCCAACATAGCCACTCCACATATACAGTATTTGTTAAGAAATTACACTTCCTTAATCCCATACTGCGCAGATAAATTTGGGAACTTAAATACATGACCCTATATTTGTTCCAGCTATGTTTTTCTTCTTAGATGCCCATTCTCTAAATCTTCCCTGTTCAGACCACAATCACAATGAAGAATCCCTTCTACCAACTGCCATCCAGATTAGCTAGCTGATATTAAACCCATTTCTATAGCCTCTCAAAGGACCTGTAGCTTCAGACGTAATTAGTGATGGCTTTTTTTCTCAGGGTATTCTTCCTCCTCTCTCACTTACCTCAATGAATCACACCATCACCAATATTATCAGTTTTCCATACTAGTAATCCAGAAGCAATCCTGGACTCTCCCTCCTTTTCCCCCTCTATAATCAAACAGCCCAGTTTTGTGAGGCTATTTCCAAAATATCTCTGAGAAGATATTTGTCACCCCCATGGTCCTTTTCAGGCCAAATCTTTCCAATTTCAAATATGGAAACAGTCACTTTATCTTCCTTTCTCCAGTCTCTCTTCTGCAGACCAAATTCAACATTTCTCCTCTCTGCTTGAAACCTTTCTATAGTCCTTTATTGATCTAAATCATTAGCCTACCTCTTAAGACTTTTGTTTTGGTCCTTGATTTCTTCTTCAGTCTCAATTGTCATTATATATACAGTGACATTCTTTATACAGCGACATTCTTTATTCATTCCCGTTTCCCTGGAAATATGTCCATATTATCCCTGATACTTTTAACATTCTCTAACCCCACCTCTTCAGCCAGCCAAATATCAAAGCTTTCACTTGAATCTTTTTGTCTAAGAAATTTCCATTGGCTGCAACCTCAGAAATGGTTCAGGTGCCCTCGCTGTGAGTTCCACTGGGGGACCTACCACTGGTAGGTCCACTGGTAGCTGATTACTTTCATTCATCCCATTCTCTTCTTCTATCATCTCATTTCCTATTACTAAATGTAACTCTCCTTCTTCACTTTTATAAGGGCCCTGTAATAACACTGAGCCCTCCTGAATAATCCAGAAAAATCTCTCCCTGCCACGAGCCTTAATCATATCTATAAAGGCTCTTTTACCATGTAAGATATATCTGCAGCTTCTGGAACATAGGACATAGACTCCTTTCAGGGTAAGGGTTTATTATTCAGCCTGGCATTTGAGGTGAGGTTTAAGAAGCACACAAGCAAAGCCCAAGATGAGAGGAAGCACAGTGCACTTAGCTCCTGATAGAAGACAGTACGAGTGGAAGCCAGACAGCAGAAGATGTTGTGAGAGAGACAGGAGATGTAAGAATGGGCCAGATGGTGTAGAGGCTTGTTGCCATGTTGAGAATTTTATTTCCAATCATAACAGCAATGGGAATCTACTGGAGTCCATCATGCACTGCGAGTGACAGAGTCAGATTTACGTATTTTTAGATTACACTGGCTTCAGTGTGAAAAATGGACTACAGGAACCAAGGGTGGGAGTACAGACAAATTTCATCTCTTGATTGACATGTTTTGAAATTTTGTTTTCTTTTTTTTTCCTTTTTTTCTCTTTAAAATAAAATGGATTTTTAAAAAAGGCAAATTTTATTTACATTCCTGGGAAATGTCTGAGAACATACTTTCATAATGCTAGGCATCTTATGTGATCTGCATGATTATCAAGAATTCTACTACTTGATAATCAAATTTCCTTAAAACATGTTGTTGTGTATATTTTTCAAATTCTTCCTCACTACTTACCACTATTCTGTGTAGAGGCAAGTGAAATGAGTAAGGCTCAAACAGTGATTCACCCAAACGGAAATGTAGCCAAGATTAGCCAAAATGAGACTCCTGACTCCCAGTACAGAATTTTTGGTTAGCATTACTTTTTCCCCTAAAAATGTACCTTTTTTAAATACTCAGTTTTCATAATGAAAGTACGCTTTCATTATGACTTGCTAATCTGTGTCTCCTTTTACCATTTTATAGACAGGAAAGTAGATGTTAATGAAATAATGAATTTATCCAGTCAGAAGAGTTGACCCTCACTGTAATCACTGTATCACTTTAGAACATGCTAGCACAACGTGGCTCATTCACTGGTTGATGACAGGAAGGTAATTCCTCAGAGATAGTTTTCATTTGCAGTCAGGGAAATGGTGACAGCTCTCTGCTTGCAAGTTGGTTTGGAAAAAAACTAGTCTCCAAGCCTGTTACCTTATCTTTCACTTCAGCAGGCCCTTTGCTGCTCTCTGCTCGACATAGCATAACCATTAAACGTGTTGGGTCTGAGGTAATGACTCATTTAGCATGTTCACTCCTTCCCATCATATTAATCACAAGTTGCTATAACATCCTGTTTGTTAAAACCAAGGAATAATGCAAATAAATTCTCATAACAGGAACCCTCAATTAAGGGGAATTTGTTTTCCTGAACATCAATACAAAGAGAAAGAATCAAATGACAGGAAACAAGTTAATGGACATTTAAAAGGAGCAAGGAAGAAATATTTCTAGTTGCTGACAAGGAGCCAGGATACACTGAATTATGTAATCCAAAAAAAAATTAAAAATTCCAAATCCTGAGTTTGCTATTAAAGATGTGACCAGTTGTCTGCTACTCTCATTCATCTGTTTACTCAATCAGTCAAGCCACATTAGGAGGCAAATGCTGAGCCTATGATGGGATGCTAAGACGATAAGGAGATAGTCCCTGTGGTCAAGGCGTTCTCACTTTGGAGGTGGAGAGCATTACACTAGCCAGGAAGCAATTACAAAAGGCACAATTTCAACCTGAGTTGGCCTGAACAAAAAAGAGCAATGGTTGAACCTTTGAAAACCCAGTTTTAGTGGGCACACCAGACTCAAGTATTCATATATGTAGCAGAATATATTATCTCTCTCTCTCTCTCTCTCTCTCTGTCTCTCTCTCTCTCTGTGTCTCTGTCTCTCTGTCTCTCTCTCTCTTTCATAAATTCTACTTTCTTCTCTGTTGGTTCTTATTCTGTAATTTTTGTAGTAAAATTATCTCTAACCATTCTAGCCTTGGATTCTGCTAGCCTGGCAACAACAGTGGAAAGGGAAAGTTCCTTTTCCAGTAATACCAGCCAAAGTACCAGACTTGACTCAGTAGGTTTGTGATGTGTGCCCTCTTCTGAGCCTGTCACTGGTCAAGGATATGGCATTGGCAGTGAACAAGTTACTTATCCCCTACCCAGGCATGGAGGTAGTCAGCTCCACTTAGACCATATGGACTGAGAACATGAAACTAAATAAATAAATAAAAGTGCTTATCCCAAACAAGAAGAAATACAGGCTGGCAGTAAAAACTTCAGAGATCCTGCACACCTATATGTATGCCTGATCCTTAGGGACGCATAGGCTAGAGAAATGTGTACAGAATAAAGGAGGACACAGAAGGAGTAGAGCTAATTCTGTGTACAGGAGAGGAGATCATGGATGAACTGAGTCCTGCCAACTAAGTTGCTATATGCTCCACAGACAAAGAAACTGCTTCCCAAGCAAGAGCACTGAGCCAAGAAACAGCCCAGCCTTCTTGTGGCAAAGTAGAAAAGTCTGTACCATTCTCTCTTGCCTCCCCACCCCATCTCTACTCCTCCTACATCTTCATAATTATGCCCATTGATAGTTAAGCCCCTCTTTTAGGAGGTCTCCATCTGCTCCAGGTCCTGGGCTCACACTCAGAGAAACAGTGATGCTGATCAGTCAGAGGTCTCCTGTTCTTGGGAAGCTGAGTATGGCCAGGCTCTCAGTATGAAAATTCAGACCCACAGGGAAAAGGGTGGGGTTAGGGTAGACTCCTGAGACACCTTTCTGTCCACTCTCTGCTTATTCTCTGTCCAATCACAAATATTTAATGAACTGCTTCTAGGGGCCAGTCCGCATTCTAGACCTGGGTATATAAGAGCCTATGGAGGTTCATTTCTAGCTGGACAGGAGCAGTTGATAAGCATATAAATAAAAGTATACAGTCATACCATAAAGTACTAAGTATTGCAAGTAAAATAAGGCTGCTGTTAAAGGGCAATTGAGGAAAGGGAATGACTGCTTTAGGAGTGTGGCCAGAGAAAGGCTAAAAAGCTAACTTCTAAAATGAGATGTAAGTGACCTGAAACCATGTGCAATCCTTAGGAAGAGCATTTTCAGTCAGAAGGAACACAAAGTATCAAGATCTTGAAGTCAAAGCAAGCTTCAGAATGTCTTAGGACAAGAAAGAGAATCTCTGACACCATACTGCAAAGCCAGAACTTTACCCCATTCCTAATAAAGCCCCATCCTTTTTCCGTCTTGTCCTCAAAAAGCAAGGAATCCTTTCTTATGAGCAACCTCTATCATTTATAAAGCACTGACTATTTTTTAAGAACCATGGTTTCAAAATTTACTTGTACTATCTCATGGAACCTCAGAAAGATACTGCCATAATCATTTTACAGTTAAAGAAACAGAATCCCAGAGCAGTTAAGAAACATGTTTATAGTCATGCAGTCAGACAGCTATAGAGCAACTAGGCAAGAGATTTAATTGTAGACATCAAAGTCTTTATCTTTCTACTTGTTTCCTCTCTACCAGAATACACTATCTGTATGCTGAATTAAATGATGGAAAACATACTGTAAGTTCTTTCCAAAGGCTACATATGGAGGTCAGTTACTCTATAATCTTAGTTCATCCCAATTGTTATCAGAATAAAAATGTTAATATAAAGGCTTTAACTATACAAAAGTCACCATATTCAAAATCTAATCATAGCAAAACTGCAAGAAAACGGATTTCTCAAACAATGACAGAGAATATAACCAGCCCTATCACAGTCCTCATTGTTTTGTTTTGCTCTCTTCCTGAACAAAATGATAGTAAAATTTACTCTGTTCCAATTTAAAATGAGAGGCTGGGGATTTAGCTCAGTGGCACAAGTGTTTGCCTGGCAAGTGCAAGGTCGTGAGTTCAATCCTCGGTACAAAAAAAAAAAATTAAAAAGAGAGAAATAGGCACAAAAATGTGGTAGTTAGGACCCTTGTCAAAAACAAGGATTGAAAAACAAAAGGCTAGTCAACAAGCTCATTTGTCTACAACTCATTTTCTACAACATTATCCAGTGCAGGTGGTAAACAGGAACAGAAAGTTCTGTAGTCAAGTAATGTGGAGAACTTTGCACCCATACCTGAAGAGTTACCAGGACCCTGGCCATATTAATGGCTGTGATGTTCCTGCAATGAACAAGTCTCTTTACCTTTGCTCAACCCAACTTTTCTGAAACTTAGTTAATTTAAAACTCTTCCTTCAGTTCCATATGGGTATATTGCCCAAAGCAGAATTCCTTGGAACCTATTTGATAAAATGTTGCTCCACATTAAGGTAGTCAAATAATTTTTCTTCTGTCTCATTCTGGTGGATTTTTGACAGTAGCAGCCCTGATCTACTTATACCTCTCTGTACTCTGTCTTTGATAGTTTGACAACCAACTCACTCATCACACCCCCAACTCCCCATCCCTCTCTGTGCACACAAAAATACACACAGACACACAGACAACACAACACACAACACCTCTCTCTCCTATCTCTCTGTCTCTCTCTGTCTCTGTCTCTCTCTCCCTCACTCCCTCCTTCCTTCCCTCCCTCCCTCCCTCTGAGTTTGTCCATGGGATCTGTTTTGGCCAAAAGGACAATACTAACATATAGATAGATGGATAGATAGATAGATAGATAGATAGATAGATAGAGATTGAAAAATGATTGCTTTCTGAGGCTTGCCCTGTCTTGATGTCTTTGGGTCCCTTGTCAGCTCCATGGAAAAAAATGTTTGGTGTCTAGAAGATATGAAAGCACACAGAGCAAAGACTGCCATTCATTTCGAGGTCTCTCGCAGATCAACCTGCCAGCTGACCAAAAATGCACAAGTAAGCTCCAATTGAGATCAGCAAAAGAATCACCCTGCTGAGCTCTGCCAAAGTCGCCAACCCACAAGACTGTAAACTAAAGAAAGGATTGTCTTTGTAACCATTAAATTCTGTATCAGAGCAATTTATCATGAAGCAAAAAGTTAACTGATAGTTTTGGCTCTGTATTCTGAGAAAAAAAACATTAAGGAAAATGAAGACCTCTTGCCTTCTGACTTAGTCACTTTCCCGGTCGCTGAGACAAAATACCCAACATCTGCAATTTAAAGGAGGAAAGATTTATTTGGGCTTACACTTAGTAGGAGTTTCAATCCATAGTTGTCTGGCTCTAAGGCAGGGAAGCATGGCAGAAGGACATGGCAGGAGAAAAGCTGCTCATGTCAGGGTGGCAGGTAAGCAGAGAGTGAAAGAAGAAGCCAGACAGAGAGAAAATGTTCCCAGTGACCTGCCTCTCCTGACCAGACCCCGTCTTCTAACAGCAAGCCAGCTATAAACCCCAGAATCCAATTCCCTTCCAAAATCCCCAACTATGAGTACACGAGGCTCTTGAAGGATATCTAGATATGTCATAATACCTTCTATGTTCAATATTTCTTAGGCCACAATATTATCTCCTATAATGCTTTTGAAATTAAACTCAAAGCCAATTATTACATATCCCTTTTTAACAGTGGTAATTCACCCAACTCTTAAGATTTTTAATTAGTAATATTTTCTGGAATTATCCTGAAAGTTTACAAATGTGTTTACTTTGATTGCACACCATCATCCCTTCATGAGCTAATATACCTCCCTTTGTCAAAATAAACACAGGCTTCAATTATCATAAACCAGGAAAGTGCATGACAGTTTTTTAAGTGGCTTTTAACCCTCACAGACAATTTTGATCCAGGGAACCTTAAAATTAATAAGCTGTGAAAGGTGTGTCTTTGGTGCTCGTTGGATGAAAATGAACATTAATATCCTGCTGATGAATCATTAACACATCTCAACAGTAGGAAATAAAACAACACTGTTGCTTTCACTAGGAGATACCAGTTAATTAAGCTGACAGCGAAGGTCAGAATGCAGAAATTTGGGTTTATGAGGAATCACAAGCCTGAGAAGTATGTTAAATAATAATCTTTCCATTGACCTAAAGGAAAACTTCAAAAAATAACAAAAATAGCAAAGAGGGAGTTATACAGTAGAGGGGTAGAAAGGGGAAATATCAACTCAGAAAGACATCCTAGACATGTCTGCCTTCCCAGTACACACTGTGAAGACATAATTCCCAACTCATTAGGGAAGCACAGGGAGAAGTAGAGAGAAATGCTAATTATGCATTAGCTCAGTTAGCTAAATTCAGATGGGGCAATATCACATGGACTGATGGAATAAGCCATAAAATTTTAAATTCCAGGCAGACTACTGCAAGTGGCTTTTAAAGGAGCAAGCCAGTTCTCATTCTCCAAAAACCACAAACTGGAAGAAAAGAATTGTATATCCAAATATAAAGGCAACATTCACTCTGAAGAAGCTGATAACCAGTGAGTGAAATCTGAGATTGAAGATAAAGGTCAACACAAAATGCAATGCTTAGGAATGTTCTTATTATAATATACAATTTATACTGGAATAGAAGGAATTAAATTAAATCAAAACTGGGAATTCAATGTATGCAGACCAAAAAAACTAATTATATATTCATAGGCACTAAAACAACCATTTTCCTTTGTAATAGACAGCACAACTTATTCATTCTATTGTTGATTGACATGTGGGTGGTTTCCACTTGTGACATTAGAAGCAGTACTGCTTTGAGTATATTTCTATGTTTTCTGGTGCAAAGGTGCAAATTAATTCAGTGCCATAGTCTCATTAAAATCACCTGGAGGATTTTTATTAGACACAATGTCCTGGCCTCAGAACAAGGAGTTAAAACACAGACCATATAAGAAATTGCCAAAACTCAGTAGCAAAAAAACAAATAGCCCAATTAAAATATGGGAAATAAACCAAATAGATATTTCTCAGAAGAAGACAGAGAAATAGGTAACAGATACTTCAAAAATGTTTAACATCTCAGACTATCAAAGAAATACAAATTAAAACCACAATTAATATCCCTTCACTATACCCAGAATGGCTAGAATCATAAAGACAAAAAATAACAAGTACTGACAAGGGTATGGAGAAAAAAAAAAACAAAAAACAAAACAAAAAAACCTAGGTAGCTGAAGATATAGCTCAGTGGTGCAGGGCCTGCTGGCAAGTTTGAGATCCTGAGTTTGATTCCTGGTACAGAAGGAAAGAAATAGAAAGAAAGAAAGAAAGAAAGAAAGAAAGAAAGAAAGAAAGAAAGAAAGAAAGAAAGAAGGAAGGAAAATACCCAAGTACACTGTTGGTGGGAAAGTAAGTTAGTAGAGCCAATATGGAAAAAAGTATTGAAGCTCCTCAAAAAATTAAAAATAGACCCACTATATGATGTATCAATCCCACAACTATGTATACATCCAAATGAAATGAAATCAGTATATTAAAGAGACATCTGAACCCCCATGTTTGTTGCAGTATTATTCACAACAGCCAAGAAATGGAAACAACCTAAGTGTCTATCAACTGATGAATGGATAAACAAGACGTGTTCCATAAACACTATAAAATGTTATTCGGTCATAAAAAATGAAACACTGCCATTTGCAACAACATGCATAGAACTAGAGGCATTAATGCAGCTTAGGGCTAAGGATGTGGCTTTATGGTAGAGTGTTCACATACCATGCATGGGCCCTGTGTTTTTATTGGTACATATTTGTGATACATAATGATTACCTTTATCATGGGATGATTGTGCATATCCATAACATCTTAATTCCTTCTTTTTGTCCCTTTCACCTTTATCCTACACTACTCCCTCTAACTCTTGTTTCCCTTCCCATTCACAAAAACTCCATTTCCATTTTTTCAATTCTTTTTTAATCTGTTCTTCTTTCCTTCCTTTCCCTCTCCCTTCATCTCCTGTTACCCTTCCCACTTGAGGAAGTTCTTCCTACTTCCTATTATCTATCTTTTATTTTTTGCTTTATTTATCTTTTGGGTTTCTCATGCAAGAGAAACCATGCTTTGGTTTCTAACCCCAGCAACACAAAAAGATACATTCAGACATTAAAGAAAAAGAATAAAATCTTGTCCTTTGCAACAATGTGAACAGAACTGGAGGTCATTACATGAAACACACCAGGCATATAAAGACAAATTCTGCATTATCTTATTCATATGTGGCATCTAAAAATTTGGCTGCATAGAAATTGAAAGTAGAATAGTGGCTACCAGAAGCTGGAGAAACTAGGGGGGAAGAAAAGTTAACCAATGGTATTAATCTAGGATGTGTCACCTTCCCATCACTATGACAAATACCTGAGATAAATAAGAAAGAAAAGTTTATTTTGGCTCATGGTTTCTGAGGTATCAGTCCATGACTACTCAGCTTCATTGCTTTTAGGCCCACAGTAAGGCAGAACATCATGGCAATGAACCTGTGGCAGAGCAAAGTGATTCACCTTGTGGCAGACAGAAAAGCAGAAAGAGACACAGACAGAGAGGAAGGGGTCAGGGACTAAATGTAGTTCCTAGTGTGGCCCCATGATCCATTCAGCTCTACCAGGCCCCACTTCCTTTTTCCATCACATTCCAAAAATGCTATCAAATTATGTTCTCAGCTATGATGAAGTTAGAGCCCTCATGATCCAGCCATTTCCCAAAAAGTACATCAGCTAGCAGTCAACCCTTCAGTCCATGAGTTTTGAGAGACATTTCAAATCCAAACCATAATAAATGGGTACTGAGTTGCAGTTACATAGGAGTTAGAAACTCTGGCGTGCTTGTAGGGACAGATTAGAGGCAGGGACTAGAGAGCACAACCTGGGTGGCTGATGGTTGTGAAATTACCACATGCTTATTGTGCGCCATGTGCCTGAGGAACTTACCCCTTGTGAAACCATTACATGCATTTACTCTGCGCTTGAGGAACATCTCAACCTCCCGATCTTTTCCTCACCCCAGAAACAAAGGATAAGACCCTGATTGGCCTAGACTACACCAACCAGTGAAATGGTTACTTTTAGAAACCAGCTTACCCCTAGGAGCAGCCCAGGAGCATCAGGCAACCCCCTCGGATAACCTTACCTTGCAGCCCACGCTGCTCTTAAGGTAGCTTTTTCTTGCGTTAATGGCACCATAAATAAACTATTGCTCCACATCACTTCAGACCTGACTTCCTCATTTTCCATCAGAGGCCTCGGTTTTGAGCCAGTCTTGACCCACTTCCTCATTCCTCACTGGAGTGACAGTGAGGGATCCGAGAAAGACAAAGGGTCCTTCCTGGGGACTCTAACCCTCCTCAAAGTCACTCCTTCTCCCACCTGATGCAACATGTTATTGTACAGTAGGGTGAATTTAGATTACAGTTAAGTACTGTACATTTCAAAAAGCTAATGAAGCAACTATGAATGATTTTACCATAAAAATGATAGATGTTTGAAGAAATAGATGTTTAACCTGATTTAAATATTACAGAATGTACACATGTATAGCATCACATGCTATCCCAATTAATATGCACAATTTGATGTGCTTATGTATAGTTAAATTTTTTAAAAAATGAACAGAGAGATGGAGGTGGAAGAGGTAGGGGAAATAGGAACTGGTGGAAGGTAGGTGTGGGATGTCAAGTAGTTGCTCCAAAATTAAAATTGTAAATATTACTTTTTTCTTCCTTTCTTTCTTTTTTTTTTTTTAACTGGGAATTGAACTCAGGATCTTATGCTTGCCAGGCAGGCACTGAGCCACTGAGCTAAATACCCAACCCTACAAATATTCTTTAAATTTAGTGATTATCTGTAATGTACTTTATACCTATTTGCTTTTAATTGCCAATTGAGGATGGTGCTAAGGTTTGCACCTTAATTGTTATACCTCTGTGATTTCTCTTCTTTTTTGTAATAATTTCTCTGCTCTTTCTTTTCTCATGGAACTGGCTTTTTAATGTCCAAACCAGTCTGTTTTATAGAATGTTCAGCCTTCTGTATTGCTTCCTTATGATGTCATCTGGCTCCCCCACCCACTGTATTTCTTGTAAACCAGAAGCTAGGTAGAGAGGGGTAATTAGAGGGAGTGCAAACCTTTTTAGAAAGAATAATTCTAGATAATTCTTTGAACTCCTACTGCACAAGGCTCCAGATGTCAGGGTGCCCAACTATTAGTAATGATACTCAATTTGGTACTTGGTTAAGAAGAAGATTGTTTTATTTCTGCAAGTGAACATTTAAAATTTAAATCAAGATAAATTCCCTAAGAAATTCCAGGTATTTTTGAATAGGAGCACTCTTTAAAATCTATTGAATTTAGAATGAGTTGTCATGACACATACGTGTAATCTCAGCACTCTGGAGGGTGAGGCATAAGGATCACAAAGTGTTCAAGACTAGCCAGAACCACTTAGTGTGACCCTGTCTCACAACCTCCCCCCCAAATCACTTAAACTTGTCTTAAATGGGCAAACATGTGGCACTGAGTAATTTAGAAAACACAAGGAAACAAAACGAATCCCTAGGTACTTTCCTTCCTTATTTGGTAGCCTAAAAGTGGAAATCAAAAATAGTACTACCCAAGAGTCAGAAGCAAAACTGAAGCCCAGCCTGGAAACCAGTGCCATGCATGGGTCACTGATGGAGTGGGGACGGCCAGACCCAAGCCTCTCTCTGTGAGTCAGTGCCATTCGTGGACTACAGAGGGAGAGAACCAAATCTCACCAGGAGGTGATCCCCACTTGGAAACCAGTGCCATGCGTGGGCCATTGCCAGAGTGGGGAAGCCAGACCCAAGCCTCTCTCCGTGAGTCAGCACCACTTGTGGACCGCGAAGGGAAAGAACCAGGCCTCACCAGGAGATAATCCCCACCAGGAAACCATATCATTTTCATTGCTTTGTTGGGTTGGGTTTATTCTCTTTTGCTTTGTTTGATTATGTTAAATCTGATGGCACGAGCAGCTATTTGAAAGATAGCAAGACATATTATGGTAGCCATTTTGGATTTACTGTTTGCTTGTTTGGAGTCCGTTATTGCATTCATTGCTTTGTTTTATTGTTTCTATTCTATTTTGTTGTGTTCAATTTTTACTGTATCTGAAGGTATCTGCAGTTATTTTGAAGACAACAAAAGGCATTATGGTAGCTATTATTGGTTTTGTAAGGTTTTAAAGTCCTGTATCACTTTTACTGGTTTATTTTGATTGGTTTTATTCTGTTTTATTTTCCTTGGTTTTATTCTCTTTAAAATAGAAAAATTAAAATTTTAAAAAATTTTTAAAAAGAAGCAAAACTGAAGACAGGAACCCCACACAAACCTAAAGACAATCACCACTACCGGTTTGAAAGTCAATAGGACAGCAGTGAAAATAAAAGCTCTAAAACCAACCAACCTGGATTCAAATCCCAACTTTTCATGAAATGAGCTTGGGCAATATTTTTAACCATTCTGTAAAGTAATCGTACCTATTTCGTGGGATTGTTAAATTAGTGTACAAAAATTGCTTGGAAGAACACCTTCTGGTAAACGCTCTAAATATATTGGCTATTACTACTCTAGGTTGTTTTTATCCATTTCCTCTCTTTCTAATTCAGTTGATAGTCTCCTCATTTCTTTATTTCTGTAGAAACATATTCTCAAACTCATCTTCCCATTTCTAAGTCCATTCTGATCTTTTTACAATAACTTGATCTATAATACTTTGTCTTTCACCCACTTCTTGTTCAATATTCTTAACAATTTTTGAGGGAATCAGAGATTATCTGCTATTGTTCATGAAGAGCAGAACAAATTTCAAGAGAGTAAATGACCCATTTGAAGTTGCACAACGAAACAATAACACAGGTGGACATGGATCCAAATATACTGGCTCTTAAATCTGCTATTCTTTTCCAAATAACATCTCATTGTTATCATATTCTGATCTTCTTAAAATATTATGCCACTGAGAACCAACTCCTCAATGGCTCCCTATTCTGAAGTAGAATTCCTCATTCTACAAATATGAGTGAAGCCTAAATTCCAGGCTTTATTCTCTTATAGATATCTGTACTCTAAATTTGGCACTGTTTCGCCCTCAATCTCTTTCTGTCTTATTACTGTCTCTCTCCTCTTCCTCTTCTTCCTCCTCCTCATTCTCCTTCTCTTCCTCTATCATCACCTATCAAATTTCATGGGATGATTTATTTTGACTGTCAACTTGATGGGATTAAGAGCTATCTGGAGACATTATTGGATTGTGAGGGTGCTACCATCATCAGCGAATTTACCCATTGATGAATTCATAGCTGAAGGGGCCATTAGGAGGTGGAGCTTCATGGGAGGAAGTAGGCCACTAGGGGGATACTTTGAAGAGTATATCTCTTCTTGGGCTTTTTCCTGTTTCTGCTTCCTGGCTGCCATAAGTAAGCAGCATTCTTCCACTCTGCCCTTTGGTCATGATATTTCTGTCCTGTCACAGGCTTAAAAGCAATGCAGCTAGTTCACCTGGGACTAAAACCTCTGAAACTATGAGCCAAAATAAATTGCTCTTCCTCTAAGAAGTTTTTCTCAAGTATTTGATCACAGTGATGAGTGTCGCAGCAATGTCTTGACTTCTTTATGCTCAGAAGATATGCAATTACCTCAACTATTGTTTCAGTTATATCTCCAATGTCCCTATGTTTGCATATTACTGTATGCTCCCACTGCGATTCTGTTAGGTTCTGATCACTTCTCCCTTAGACATTGCATTGTTCTCTTTAATTTGTTTGTCTACCTGCTATTGCTTCCTAGTACCATCTCCCTAAGGATGCCAGATTAATCATCCAATAACTCGGTTCCAATCATTCAAGCTGGAACAATTTCTTTAGCATCATGGAACATTGATTAAGACACACTCTAGTACAGTAAATACATCAAGACTATAAATCTTCTTCAAAATATTTACTTTTAAAATCTCTCTCCATGCTTAGTCTTGTCCCATTTTCTTTCCTAATATTTTTAAGACATTGTTGGTCTCATTTTTTTTATCTTTTTAGATAAAAAGTCAGTTTTATTAGATGTTTTAGAGAATCAACTCTGGTAGACCTGGGTACATGCCATCTAGAGCCTGCTTTCAGGAAGTCCTGTTCCTCCGGCTTCTGAGTGTGTTGTGACAGTTTCTGCACTTCTCTTTCAGGGATTGCCTTAACGACAGAAACCTCCCTCACCCAAGGTCACATTCTCTTCCCACAGCAGCACACTTTCAATGACTGAGTGAAGTAGGAGTACAAAGGTCAGCTTTGCTGGTCCAACGTGGGACAATATTTTAAAACTATTGCACATCAAAAATGACTCAGGAGGAAATAGAAATACAGAATAAATCTCTGCTTTCAGGAGAGTGAGCTAACAGTCGCAACATCTATGCCTCAAAAATTATTATGCCCAAGAAAAGCAAATTCTACCAAACAGCAAAATAACTCTACAAAATTAAACAAACTCAGTTAAAACAAAGAGAACATTCCTCAAAACATTTTTAAATTGTAAAATGATGCATCATATGATCCCAATTAAACAAATGTTGGTGCACGTAATTATACAATATGCTATATATTACATGTATGATAACACAGGTGGGTTGTTCCTTGTCAAAATTCTTGGGACCAGAAGTCTTTCAGAATTCAAAATACTTCACATTTTGAAATATTCATACACACATATGTAATGAGATTTCTTTAGAATAAGACCCAAATCTAAACATTAAATTCATTTGTATTACATTTACATCTTGTACACATATTCTGAAGGTCATTTTATACAATTTTTAGTGCACTTTTATTTTGACTGCAAGCCATCACATGAGGTCAGACTTGGAACTTTCTACTTGTAACCCCATATTGATAATCAAAAAAGTTTGGGATGTTGAGGAATTCTGGGCTTTGGAATTTCAGATTAGGGATGCTCAGTCACATAGTATCAATAGATACTAGTATATAATACATGCTATGTAATATGTTTATATAATCTATACTATGAATAATTACATGCTTTGTACATATATGATCATATCCATATACACATATCACATTAAATATAAAAACCAATTCCATAAGTTAACAATGGTTGTCAAAAAGTGATTAAGTCCAGTTTTCATTACTATATTGAAATACCTGAGGCAAGCTAACTATCCCAAGGGATTTATTTAGCTCCAATTTTGGAGGTTTGAAGGCATGGTGCAGGTATCCACTCAGCTCTGTTGAGGGCCTTTGGGATGCATCACAAGAAGATAGAAGCACCTATGTGAGGAAAAGACTACTTTGGGCATTATGCTTTACATCTAGATGTCTCTCCAAAGCCTCATGCACTCATAGGTGGGGCTTTTGGGAGCTTTTTGGATCATAGGTACATGATATTTATCATTGGATTAGTCCATGATGAGTTTAAAACTAACTGTGTTGTGGTGGAGTGAAGGTTGATTGGAGGAGGCAGGTCACAGAGGGCATGGCCTGAAAGAGGCTACCTCGCTTCCTTCTCCCTTGGTTCCTCTCTGCTTCCCATCGCCATGCCCTGAGCTGTTTATCCTCTGCCATGCCACCCTGCCTTGGAGCCAGCCAACTATGGACTGAGATTTCTACAAACTATGAGCTAAAATAGACCTTTCTTCCTTTAATTTGTGGGTATCAGGTACTGTGTCTCAAGAATAAGAAAGTAATCAAGACATTGCAAATAACAGGATAGATAGTAATTCAGGAGTCATAGTCACTCTTATACCCTTTCAGTCTTACTAAAGCTCAGGAGTCCCAGAAGAGCCACGCTAGTCTTTTTTCTTACTGCAAGCAGTTTCTGGATGATCTAAAGACTTCCATGAAGCTCCACAGCTCTCCATGCTGAGAGTCAAAGCTCCAACACAAGAACCTTTGCATCCTTACTACAGAAAGGGGTAAAATTATGGTTTACTTTTATTTTATCTTCATCGTTTTTGTACGTTTCTAATTTCTATAATGAATGTGAACTTTTAATCAGGAAATAAATTATTTTTAGTAAAACTAAAATATACATTTCTACACACAAACTCTGATGAGGAGATTCAGTTTAAAAAAAGCGCAGAAACTTTACTTAACACATTTGTTTTTTGAGACAGATGGTCTATTGGACACATTAGCTATCCATTCATGTAAATTTTATAAGTTCTACTCTGTATGACAGAAAATTAAAATTCCAAGGGCATATTAGCCCTGCCCTTTGACAAAGCAATGAACCAGGAATCAGAAAACTTTTTCCTTGTATTAACTAGCTATATGATTTTAGACCAATCACATATACTCCCTGAGTTCCCAATTCCTTGACTCTGAAAGAAATAAATTGAGTTGCATGGTCCTTGTGTCCTTCCCACCTCTAAAATCTGTTATTTTCTAAATTCCTTCACTGAGTATACTTGCCATTCTAATGGACTATCTCAACACAAATCCTCCATTTGAAAAGAGATGTTGCGTCCCCTATGAACCACAGTTGACGTGGATATACACTTAGTCATCAATGTCATGATTTAATTCCAAGAAAAACAATTTCCCTAAATATGGACTATTAGTCCCTTTTAGATGCAAGATTCTGGCAGAAAAATAGTGATAATGATTATTACCTTCACATTTAAAAATGCAGCTTAATAAATACTAATAAGTATATAAACTTCATAATAAAAGTTGCAAAGTACTGAACAAAAAATTCACAATATTCCCTTGACATTTGAGGATTTACAGTTCAGTTTAACTATTCACAAGCAAGTCTGAATGCCTGTACGCCTTAATTTGCAAAAATAATCCAGAACACAGATATTGAAACTCTTTCACAGAATTACCTAAGCCAAACTGGCATTCTGGAGGCTTGTTCGAACAGATGTCCATTGCCAATATAAAGTAACACATGTTATGTCTTCAATAGCATTTAATGATCAATAAAATCTATTTATTTTATATCAAATATATTACTGATATGTATTTTAATAACTCCTTATGTAATAAAAGAATTGTTTGTTCAGATTACTTCTTTACATTAATGTGAATTTCCCCTTCCTGATTTTGGAATTTAATGTTAAGCTGCCTATTTCACAGTTGACATCTTTGAGGAAATAATAAGATTCATAGTATATTCATTTGTAACGTTACACAGCTAATAATAACTCCAGCTGACATTTATTGCCTCATTTACTGAGTGGTTACTATGTCCCCAGAACATGTGACGTACAGACTCCAGAGCCAGACTGCCTAGGTCTCAATGCCTTGTCCATGTTTTAGAACTATATGCTATTTGTCCCCGCAAAAAACCTTGGCTGATGAAAAAAATGGGAACAAAAATAATGTTCACTTTACAGGGTTGTGATGTGGATGAAACAGTGAAATAAAGGCTTAAAACTGTGCTTGGCATCTAAGGACTTTTCAGTCATCAGCATCATGCTTAAACAGCACAAAAATCACAGGATATGCTTATTAGTAGAGATTCATAGATGGGTAAGCAACACAGGCATAAAAAAGGCAAACACTGTCCCCAGATCATAAGGATTGTCAATAACAGTGGAGCCAAAGTCTCAATATAGGTAGATTAACTCCAGGAAGCATAATCCTGATCATATCACCAACAAATATTTATTAAGGATTAAACATGCTTCTGGTCAAGACACCAGAAATGTATCATGGGAAACAAAGTCACTAAGGTCTCTGCCCTACCAGAGGCCAAAGCAGAAGGAGACAGTGAGAAATAAAGACAAGTAAACAAATGCATGAACAAGATCATCTCAGATGGTGATATTTTATCCAAAAAATGATACTCCAGTAGTGTGATATCAGAATGACAGCAGTGATGGGGATGAGGAACAGGGAGGATCTGGGGAGGGTGATTGGTCTCTAAGGAGACCGACCACGTGAGCTGAGATCTGTGTGGTGTGGAGGAGCCAGCATGAGATGATATGAAAGGAGAGCTTTCCAGGCAAATAGAAAAGCATGTGCAAAAACTTTCAGGAAGGAAATAATTAGTGTTAAGGAACACAAAGAAAATCGACAAGGGAGAAGGCAACATGAAAGGAAGTCATGAATGGTTTTAACCCTTCATGCATAGAAGAAAGAAAGGTGGGAAGGAGCAGAGAACTTAACCCAATTGTTAAAATTATTTATTCACCAAAACATTCGTCGAATGCTTGTTATGTACCTGGCATATTTCTAAATACTGAAGATACAGAAGTTTAAAAATAAAAACAAGACAAAAATATCTGCCCTAATGGAACTGTACATTAGACAGAAATAGATAATGATAATAATGATGATGATGATAATAATAATAATAAACAATTCATTAAGTTTATGGTAGGTTAGAAAAATAAACCAAGTTGGAATCTTGGCAGGATTGGAGTGGAGAGATGGGTTGGAGGTGTTGGAGCCATGTGGGGCTGAAAGCACATGAAGACCCAATGGAAAAAACAGGCTCCTGTGCAACAATCCAGTGATCATGACTCTGGCAAGAGCAACATCCCCTGGCAGGATCCGTCCTGGCTGCTTACGTTTTAGTCTCCCGTTTCTCTGTTTCCCCTGGCTCTGATCCACAGCTCCTCCCACTCCAGACCACAGCACCTTTGACTGACCTCCAAGTCAAGAAGTCTGGCTGCCCCTCAAGCCCCGGCCTTTCTCAGGATGAACTGTGTCACTCTCTTGCTGCTTTCTAGGACTAAGCCTGCACGCACTCTGGCTTCCCCTCTGCCCAGCTGGCCTTGAGCCAGATGTAACAATAAGAGAAAAAACTCCCAACTTCCAAACAGCAGATCTAAAAGTAAATTTTGGAACAAAGCTGGGATATGAGCTCAGAGCTGACTTAACAATAATAAAATGTCTTGAGGTGATAATCTTTGCTTCTGCCTTGCTCCCCCGCCCCCTCCCCCATATTACCTGGAAACACAGCCAGGTTCTACCATGGCAACCTGCCCATCTGCTCAACAGCACTGCCTGAAACAGAAAATAAATCCTTCCTTCATATGGTTGACAAGCTGGATGACTAATTGCAAAGAAGACCAGTAATTTATTGGAATAGAAATTGAGGTCAATTCCGTAGGATTTAAATACTTTTTTCTGAGCCAGTTTTTCAGGTCAACTTTAAGAAATGTTTCTCTCTAACTAGTTGGATGTGCATCAGTGTCCTAATCTGACTGTATTCTTTCTGTGTGTCTGCCATTCCTCCACTCACTAATTGAATATTGAATATTTATGGTACACATCACAGAGCATCTTTGCACATGCTTTCATTTCTCTTCATGATATTCTATTCAAGAGGAGAAACAGTTCAGTGAAAATACCAGGATTCAAAGCCAGAAAGGGCAATCTAATGTTTCAGTTTGTAACATATGAACCATGTCCACACCCCAGCCACCTTTCTGCCGACCACTGCATTATATGTAAAGTGAAGTAATATTTCCCAGGAGCGCTATGAAGGTCAAGTTAGGCAGGATCATCACATCCCTGTGAACATGAAAATCGTAAACCTCTATACAATGGATAGCTATTACAGAAGAGGAAATATTATTTTTTAATCCATGGGCTGCAAATGAGATATCATTGCATAAAACCACATAAATACTGAAATATTTCTCTTATTTAATCTGAAACAAATGCTTCTCTGTGCCTCATTTTGGTTTGGTTTAGTTTGGGTTTGGGTTTGGGTTTGGTTTTATTGTGGTACTGACGATCGAATTCAGGATGTTAGCACTGAACTACATCCCCAGTCTTTTTTTTTTTTTTTTTTTTTTTTTTTTTTTTTTTTTTTGAGCTTTAAGACAGGCTCTCACTAAGTTACCCAAGCTGGGCTCTAGCTTGTGATTTGCCTGCCTCAGTCTCTCAGAGTGCTATGATTAAAGCATATGCCACCATGCCCAGCTCAGCCTCAGGCTTCATACCTTCTTTTGACCTCTGTTGGTATAGAGAAAAATCTTGCTGAGCCTCAGTTTCCTCACCTATAATAAGCAAAGTGACACAGCAAACCACTAATTTCATTACTACTTAAGTAACAGGATACAAAAGAGAAGGAAAAGATGCTTGGTGGTCAGGGACAGTTTCCCTAAGGGTGTGCCATTCAACTCACTGAAGATAACAATATGCAATATATTAACCATTGTTAGTTTCCCATTATCTTGTTTTGAAATTCCCTATTATTATTTTTATTGTTTTCCTCTCTTTAAAACAAAAAAAAATTGTTTTTCTTTTAAAAAGAAATAAACAGGTATCAGTTGGCCGTGGGGGAGGCAGGTGAGAGAGCAGGAAGCAACTTAGTACTTAGGCTGAGAGAGCACAAAGGTACCTGGAGAACAAAGTGAGCAACAGTAAAAGAGGAGGCCAGAGAAGCCGTGAGAGCCATATGAAGGAGTAGACACTTGATTCCAGTATCACTGGGAAGTCTGCACACACTGAGCAGAAGAACTTTCAAGAAGTATGGCCTACGCCTGCCACTGCCTTGCAAAGGCCCCTCTAGTGTTAGATCCTCAGACCAAACTGCAAATTCCTTGCTTATGTGTCAAGTTTCTTCAGGAAAGCGACTAATCTGGCCATTCAGATATCTTTCCCAACTTCCCCTATGACCCTCTTATTCCAGCCAAATCACTTCTGTCTTGTGCCATACGTAACACTCTCCCACTAATGTCCTTTTTCACAGCTTGTTTTACACTGTTTCGTTTGCCTAAAATGTTTTCCCATCTCCTCCTACCCCTCTGTGTCTGGCACATTTCTTGACCTATTTCTAGGGCCACCATCTCCAAGAAGCCTTCCTATCAGGTATAGAGGTCAGGTATAGGGGTTCTCTCCGAGGTCTGAATAGGCCCGCAATTTTGTGCTGATTCTAGCGTGGCTGATCACATTCTGCATTGTAGTATAATTTTTTGGATTTTTTTCTCTCCTTTGAGTGATTGGAAAGCTCTTGGAACTTACGAACCGTTCCGCGATCACCTTCGTGCTCCTGTGTCTACGCCAGATAGAAGTGAATGATGCTAAAGAGCATAACAAACAAGGACAAAACATTTAACCTCAGTGCTAAGCCCAGAGTATTGCATTTTTAGATGTGAATATGAAAATCATTGATAATGTCTCTAAAAGTGAAATAGCATCTGAGGAATCATCACGTTTTATTTGCAGTTAATCTTCAAAGTATCTGCACCTAACAAGCATCTCACATATTTTTGCTGTCACAAAATATCACCTACAATATGTCGAAGATTAGCAAGTCCTTCCACAAACTAAGAAATATGCTTTCTCTGTGGGAGAGAATGTTTTTAACCATTCTTGGTGAGTTATTTAAGGAAATACAAATAATCAAAGTTACATAAACTGCATAAAATGTGCCCTTCAGCACTTTTCTCCCTGCAGTTGAAATATCTAATCAGTTATCATTAAGCATTTTTTTGAACTTTCAAATAGGTTAATCTTTCAAATCTAATGGGCATATTCACTGAAGGCTCATCTGTGGTTTTTAAAAAATCTCTTGGTTAGTTTTTTATATTATTAGGAACAAAGAAGTCTTGAGTAATTGCTTGGTTGGGGCTACATTCTGTACACAAGATTCAAGTCTTTTCCAGAGACTTGAGCATAGAAAGCACACTGAAACATACACCTGGAGAAGATGCTGCAGGCAATTTGTGAAAGGAAAAAATTCTGTTTGACAGCATGTAAGCAGCATTTAAGGGTTTTATTTAAGCTAAGAAATTTATTTAAAAATTCAGACCATAAAAATATAAGTATATATGCATATTATATGCTGTCTATACTATTAAATTTAAAGATATGTACAAAATTTGGTAAAAAAATAATATAAAAAAGCCTGAGTTTTATAAAGGGACATGATCCTGAGCAAAGCACTCTGATATCTTTAAAGTAAGAAGGCTCTGTGCCCTCAATGGACCTCTCCCAGTCAGACAAGCATCAGAGAAGGCAGTGTATGGTGTAGCACAGGAGGTTTTGGTTGGTCAGAAAAAAAAACTGTCAACAGTATTGGGAAGGAAAAGTTATTTGCCTCATTCTGAAATGATAAGTCTAGCTAAACTGTCCACCATCAACACCAACAATAGTAATACACGCTGAGTAAAGAGGCATTTATGCCCTCCATGCTTAAGATCTTTTGTCCACCAACGTGGACCCTCTGATTACATTCCCACTCTATCCTTGCCTGGATGATCATTATTTAATGACATTAGTTGTTTAAGTGCTAGACCTCATTCTTGGCTGTGGGAATACTCACATGGTGTAAAGACTGTACAGTAGAGCCCCATTATCTGCAGCACTATTTCTGCATCTTCAATTTTGCTATCCATGACCAACCACAGTCTGAAAATATTACATGGAAAATTCTGAAAATAAATAGTTCATACATTTTAAATAAATTTGACTATAGTATATTACTATCATTGTTCTATTTTATTATTAGTTACTATTGTGGATCTCTTATGGTATCTAAATAATATTAAACAGTAGCATAAGTTTGTATATATAGAAGAAGACATATGTAGAGTTTGGTACTATCCATGGTTTCAGTTATATACAGAACATCTTGCAATGTGTCTCTCATGGGTAAATAAGAGCTACTGTTGTGGGGAATGTAGATTTAAAAATATTTACTGTAGTTGTGGGAAGTGCTGTGCTGCACAAAGGACGGGCTACAGTGGAAGCCCAGTTAAAGAGCTCTTCTCTTGTTTTAGGGTTGGGTCCAGAGTAAGGGGCTTCTAGGCTGAGAAAAAGGTAGTATTATGGTTAATTAACTGGATGTCCTCCAAGAACCTCATGTGCTCCTAGGCAGGGCCTTTGAAAGGTGACTGAATCATGGGGGTGCTATAGATAAATGTGATGTTAGGAGGTGGGGCCTGGTCAGAAGAGGCCATTCACTAGGGTCATGACCTAGAAGGATCCATCTCCTTCCTCAGCTAGTCCCTTTTTCCTCTGCTTCCTGGATGCCATGACATGAGCAGCTTTTCCTCTGCTGTGCGCCTCTGCTGTGCTCTCCTGCCTGGAAGCCAGCAGACTATGGATAAAAACCTGAACCAAAATGAATCCCTCCTCCTTCAAGCTGTGAGTGACTAGTGTTATGTCCCAGCAATGAGAAAGTGACTAAGATAGGTAGTTAGCAATAAGACAGAAGATTTCACATGGGAAATGGCTCCACCTGTGTAAAGCCATGAGAGTTAGAAAGAGTGGCCCCTTTATGGACCCAAAACAGTCCTGTGTGGCAACCACACAGACTATCAGGGGAGGCGTGGTCAAAATTGTGGCACCCTGAACTATTCTCACAGATATTTTCATTGTCCAGCCACACAATTTTGGCATGATTGTTCCAGAACCTGCCTCTGCAGTGCTCCATGAGAGTCATTCTAAGCACTAATAGGAGCAGCATCAGAGTGCCAGGGAGTTAATGAGCAGTATTTGAATTATAACCTTAGCAATGGGAGTGGGAAGATAAATAAATACCCTGGCTTCTCCACTCCACAAATGGGAGCACTCTTAGGGTCTCCTATGCTGTCTCCCAACATTTCCTGCTGACCTGAATCCCAGTAACTCAAATGTTAACCAAATCAGTTTTGTACCGTTTATTGCTTTCCTTCCCTTCACCATCTTGTTTTTCCAGTCTTCTACCATTTTTTCCTGAGATTGCCTCCAAAATGAACTACTTATACTCACCACCTTGTTCAGGTTTGAGTTCTGGGAGTGCCTAACCTAAACAGTCATGCTAAGGGATTTTGACTTTGTCACTAAGATTATGGGAAGCCACTGATAGGTGTATTACATTCTTTGGCTACAAATGGCAGAAGATGAGTCCAGCTATATAAACCAGAAAACTCAATTAACTGATTGGAAAAACTCAAGGGAGCTCACAGCAGTGCAGGGTACAGTAACATTACATGCCTCAAGGAAGGCAGGAGCCAGGAGGGACTGGGGATCTCAGCCTGCAACATTTTAGGACATCAGAAACAGAACAACTGAGCTCCAACAATGGATGTCTCTTTGCAAGACAATGATTTCCATGGGAGAATGACTCATTGACCTATTTCTTTTGAGTCATTCCACTGAGTGTGGGGAGGACAACTTGATGAACAGTTTTGTGAACATCACTTGCAATGTTGAGAGGAATTTTCCAAAAGAAAAATGGAACACGAAAAATAAAATGAGAGTATCATGATACAAGTGATCTGGGCATGCAGAAATAAAAAGTAGTAGAAATAGGATCAAGTTACGTTTTACAAATACGCCAACATATGAAGTATTACATTGAAACATGAACTTTTCTGGACACATTTTTTTTTTGTCTTTTTAAGACAGGGTCTCTCTTTGCAGTTCAAGTTGGCCTTGAGCTCACTTTGTAACCCTGGCAGTTCTTGAACTTGCAAAGGTCCTCCTGCCTCAGCTTCCGAAATGCTGAGATTACAGACATGTGCCACCATGCCTGACTTTGGGCACACTTTTAATTTGAAGCAAATTGAATACAGATAGAGTTCTTGACAACTTTTCATTCTTAAAAAATGTACACTTAGTTCATTGTTCATTAGCAGCCATCATATAGTGGGTATCTATCTACCGTCACTTGACATGTAATCCAATACAATAAAATGTACACTGTATGAGTACAGTTCTGTGTTTTGAAAAACGTTCACACTAACATAATCACCATTCCAGTCCATATGTAAAACATTCACATCACCTTTGAAAATTTCCCTCATCCCCCTCTCTAATCAGCAACACCCTTCATAGCCTTGCCCTACATCTTAACATACAACTTAGTTTTGCCAGCTCTAGAATGCCATGCAAATCAAACTAAATGGTGGTTGATGTCATTTTCTCAGTATATTAATTTCTAGGTTAAGCTATATGACTGTGATATAAATAATTGTTTCCTTTAATTTTTTTCATTTTTAAATAATAGATAATAATTGTACATATTTATGGGAAGTGATACAATATCTCACATGCAATATCTAATGATTGAATCAGGGAACTCAGGATTTGCACTTAGCATTTCTTTGTGTTGGAAGTCTTCAAACTCTTCTCATCTAGTTCTTTATAAAATGTAACATAAATTGCTTTAAACTATAGTCGCCCTACTGTGTTTCCTTCTTAATGTTTCCTTTTTACCGATATAAAATATTCCATTGTATGAACCTGCTAACTTGTTTATTCACTTGTTAATGTTTTAAGTTTGTGACTAGTACAAATAAAGATGCTATAAACATTCTTGTACAAGTCTTTCTTGTGTCCATATGTTTTCATTTCCTACTTAGTAAATATTTATGTGGAGAAGTAGTGCATCAAACACTGACTCATTATTGAGAATGAATTGAGGACTATATTAGAAGCAAGGAGATATTTAGGACATTTACACAATAATCCAGGGGAGGCTTGGAGCTAAGATAGGTGTGTTAGTGAGCTTGGGAGACAATAACAAAATATTATCTCTTGGGTTGCTTTGTTAAGGTTTCCTTACATTCTAGAGACTGGAAATACATGATTGGAGTGATGGCCCAGTTGAGTTCTGATGAGGGCTTTCCTGGCTTGCTGATATTTTTGCTCTATTCTCATGTGGAGACCTATGTTGATGACTCTTCTTCCTAAAAAAGCACAAGTTCCACTGAATCAGATCCCTTCCCTCATGCTTCATTTACCTTTTTTTTCTATTTTTTTTTTCCTTAACCTTCGACAAATTCCAACTTCTGTTCATGACCAACAACCCTGAAGAAAATAAGATACAAAAGATCCTTGTCTCAATCTGATAAAAGTCATTTGTGACAAACCTGCTAACACCATACTAAGTGAGGAAAAACTGAAAGCTTTCCTTCTAAAATCAGAAACAAGATACCAGAAAATGGAAAGATATCTCCTGTTCCTGGACAGGCAGAACCAATATTGTCAAATGGTCATACTTTCAAAAACATATATGGATTTATTGCATTCTCAATCAAAATACCTATAGCATTCCTCACAGAACTGGAGAAAACAATCCTAAAGTTCATACTGAACCAGAAGACCAAAATTATTCCCAGACCACAAGAGCAAAGCAGGAAATGTCACACTACCAAATTTCAAGCAATATTACAAAGCTATGGTGAAAAAAATCATGATATTAGCACAAAAACAGACATGTGGATCAACAAAACAGAACAGAGTTTGCAGAAACAACCCCAGGGATAGTCAATCATCTGATTTTTGATAGAGGAGCCAAAAATATATGCTGGAGGAAAGATAGCCTCCTTAACAAATGATGCTGGGAAAACTGGCTCTCCACATCCTGAAGATTGAGTCTAGATTCATACATCTCAGCATATACTAAACTAAAATCCAAATGAATTAAAAATCTAAATATTAAAACAGAAACATTTAATCTGCTGGAAGGTAAAATAGGTAAAACTCCTGAAGACATAGGCATGAGCAAAGACTTTCTGAATAGAACCCTAACTACACAAGAAATAACATCAAGAATCAACAAATGGGTTATATCAAATTACATTGTTTCTGCACAGTAAAGAAAATAAACAACAGAGTGAAGAGACAAGCTGCAGAATGGAAAAAAATTTTTGCCAGCTACTCCTGAGACAGAGGACTAATATATAGAATATTTATAAAAACCTCAAAACAAAAAATAGAATCCTCCCCCATTAAAAAAAAAAGACCAGATTGAGAAAATGTGCTACTGAAATCAATAGACATTTCTCAGAAGAAGTACAAATGCCAACAAATACTTGAAAAAAATGTTCAACTTCTCTGGGCACTAGAGAAAGGCAAATTAAAACAACACTGAGAGGATTATTCCAACAAGAATGGTTGTCTTTAAGAAATCAAGAACCATGCGTGGTGGTGCATGTCTGTAATCCCAGCACTGAGGAGGCTAAGGCAAGAGGATTGTTGTGAGTTTGAGGCCAGCCTGGGCTACAAAGTGAGTTGAAGGCCAGCATGAACTTCATAGCAAGACCCTGTCTCAAAAAGACCAAAATAAAACAAACACAAACAAACAAGAAAAAAGAAATCAAATAATAGTAAATGCTGGCAAGGCTGCCTGGGAAAAAGGAGACTTTCTACATTGTTACTGGGACTATAAACTAATATAACCATTATGAAAATCAGTATAGAAATTCCTCAGAAAACTAAAACTAGAAATTCCACTTGTCTCAGCTATTCCTCTTCTGGCTATCTTCCCAAAAGAGTTAAAGACACTGTATTATAATAATACAAGCATGACTGTGTTTATTACAGTGGCAACTCATAATAGCTGAATCTCAGAAGCAACCTAGGAGTCCATCAGCAGATGAATGGATAAAGAAAATGTGGTATTTGCACACAATAGAGTTCTACCCTACTGTAAAGAAGAATAAATTTGAGTCATTTGTATGAAAATGGATACACTTTGAGACCATAATGTTAAGTGAAATAAGTCAGACATACAGGCTTAAATATCTCACAGCTTCTCTTATACAAGAAACCCAAAGTATAAATAAATTAGAATGAAATAAAAGATAGGTAATAGAAAAGAGAGAAATAGATCTTTTGCAAATGGGAAATGGATCAAGAAAAGGATGGAGGGGAAAAGGGGGCAGGCAAAAGAATAAAAAAACAAGTAAGATGTGTTATGCACATGTATCAACTCCCCCTGATGGATGTAACCATCATGTACTAGAAACATACTAATAAAAATGAAAATTAAAAAGCACATTTATTTCCTTAAAGATAAAAATCATTAGTATACTCCTATAGCTAGGGAGGGGATTACATTTCAACATATGTATTTGGGGAAAACACAATCAATATATAATAGAGACAGAAGTGGGAGCAGGAGAAGGACATGGAAAGAATTCAGACATACTTAAAAAGTACATAAAGAGCAAAGGGATTTGTTGATCAATTTCTTGGTACATCTGGTGAGAGTACATGAAAAGACAGAAAGCTTACGTTCAAGTTTGCATTTAGGGCCTCTTCTAGAAGGTAATGGGTAGAGGTGTTCTTTAGGAAGAATGTCATTTTTAAAAATTTTTCATCTTCTCCTCCTCTTTCTCCTTCATTTCCTTCTTCTTCCTCCTCCTTCTCTTCTTCTTTGTCTTTACTGAGACTCGAACACATAACACTTCACATGTTAGGTAAGTGTTCGATCACTGAGTTGCATCCCCAGCCTTTTTACTTTCTTTTGAATGTTTTCTTACCCTGCCTTGCTAAATTACCCAGGTTAACCTTGAAATTATGATCCTCTTCACTCCCTCTTCACCTCCAGGTAGCTGGAATTACAGCCCACACCCAGTGGTAAGAAAGTTTTGAGGAGCCTGAATGCCCAAACAATGATGGGGGCAAAGCTCCCTTCTTGGTCCTAACCAGTGACACAACTTGGCTCCCTGAAATGGTTTATAATTTAATATCCCTTCAAACCAATATTCTTAAATACTTTCGTTAATCAAATTACATAAAATCGTAATTAAGTTTATATAACACAATTATTAAAAAGATCGTGTCTTGTTTTGTTGTTTTGTTTTACTGATGTACTACCACAACTAAATCACTGTCAATATCCAGAAAAAATTTGGAGAAGGAGGAACAGAGATCAAATGTTTTTCCCACTTTATTCAATAGTTATTCTTTTTTTAAAAATTTATTCAGAAGAGGAAAATTTGAAAATGTCAAATGACATATATTCAGAGCTTTGAATTTAGATAATAACATAGTACACTGACTCCTACTATGTGGGATTAACCAGGCAATTTTATTTTCATAAATTTTGTCCAGTCTGCAGACTCTAAAGTCACTACTACTAAACACGCATCTAAGAAAATAGATTGCAATACACATATGCACACACAAACACAGATACCCACACAAGCACAGTGGCTATAGGAACTGTTTTGGCAAAAGCTAAAATAATAGATTTTGCCAGCTTGCTCCAGACATGTCTCCCTTTTTTAGATCAGAACTCCCTGGCAGTTTCCCATTTGCTCCTCCTTTACCCAGCCCAGTTTTTGCCCCTAGTTTGCACCCAGAATAGCAGATGCTCTGGAAGACTGTGTGCTCCAGAGTCAGGACTGATAAAGCTGCAGCAATGCATAGGTTCTGCAGACAGAGACCAGGCAAGCACCCTGTGAGTGGAACCATCCTGATCCTACTGGGGTGGTGACTCCAACCCTGAGTCACTGTTCCGAGAAAGCTTGGGGTCTGATAAGAGCCAGATGGTCCCTCCCTGGCTTGAGTCACCACGCAACCCGTGCCATTCAAGCAGCCCCAAGCAAGGACATGATCCCTCCGACCCTTAGATGTTCATGTGTAAACATATATAGCCTCAACTGAGGAAGGTATGTGGCCAGCTTCTCACTCCGGGGTTAAAAAAAATAAAATTTGTCCTATTTGGAGATGTGTGCAGTTGGTAAGTGGCAAATCAAATCTCATAAATGATGCTATCCTTGGATGAAAATTTCATTTTTATTTTACTTCCTCTATTCTTTTTTCATCGAATTCTTAACAGGTGGCACGTCACCATATTCAGTAAAACAGTAAAATATATAAGGGTTTTAGAAAATTTTACCTCTCTGCAGAGCTAAATATCTACCTCAAGAAATCTTAAAGGAGAAGATGAAATGGCATGTAATTATCCTAAATACTATGCCATGCATTTTTATTGTGGTTAAAAAACACATAAAAGTTACCATTTTAATCATTTTCAACTAGACAGATCAGTAGTGTTAAGTATATATACATTGTTTGAAACAGATCTCCAGAACATTTCCATCTTGCAAATTTGAAACTCTCTGCCCATTAAATAACAACTTCTCCTTCCTCCTTCCCCCAGCCCCTGGTAACTGCCATTCTACTTTCTGTTTCTATGAAATTGACTACTTGAAATATCTCACATAAGCAAAATCATATAGTATTTGTGACCACCTTATTTTATTTAGCATAATGACCTTATGACTAATTTATTAGTATAACGACCTCAAGTTTCATTCATGTTATAACATGTAACAGAATTTTTTCCTTTTATGTCTGAATAATGTGACACTGTATGTGTGTACCTTATTTCATTTATATATTTATCTTTCAATGGACATTTGAGGTTACTTTTACCTCTCGACTTTGTGAATAGTGCTGCAAAGTACACAGGAGAACAATAATCTTTTCAAAGTACTGATTTCATGTTCTTTAAATATGTAATCGGAAATGGTGGAACTGGAACACATGGCAATTCTAGTTTTAGTTTTATAAGGAACCCCCATACCATTTTCCATAGCAGTGGCACCATTTACAATCCCACTGCAGTACATAATGGTTTCAGAATCTCTAAGTCCTCAAAACCACTTCAGTCCTTCTGGAGGGTTTGTTTGTTTGTTTGTTTGTTTAACTAGTTCCCTAATGGGTATGGGGTGATACCTTTTATGATTTTTATTTACATTTACCTGAAAATTAGTGATGTTTAGCATCCTTTCAAATGCTTGTTGCTCATTTTCATATTATCTTTGGAGAAGCATTTATTCAAGATTGTTTTTACATTTTTAGATCAGGTTATGTGATTTTCATTGCTTACACCACTGAGCTAAATCCCTAACCCTTCATTGTTGAATTACAGGAGTTATTTACATATTCTAGATAAATTATTTGTATATTTTCTCCCACTCCATAAATTGCCTTTTCACTCTGTTAATCATTCTTTTTGATGCACAAGAGTTTTGAACTTTGATGCAGTTGTATTTATTTTTCTTTTGGATTCTATGTTCTTGAAAAAAATTATTGCCAAGTTCAGTTTTTCCCTATGTTTTCATCTGAGTTTTATAATTTCAGTCCTATATTTAGGTCATAAACTTTTTTTTTTTGAGACAAGGTTTCACTATGTAGTTCAGACTGTCCTTGAACTTGCAGTGATCTTCCTGACTCAGTCTCCCAAGTGCTGGGCAGCATGCACCACGATGGCCAGCCTCATAATTCATTTTGAGTTAATATTTGTATATAGTACAAAATGAGTCCAACTTCATTCTTTTGCATTAAAATATCCAGTCCTTTCACTATTATGTATTGAAGAGATTTTCCTTTCCCCACTGAGTGGCCTTGGCACACTTGTCAAAGACCCTTTCACCATCTGTATGAGGCTGTTTCCATCCTCTTCCATTGGAATGCTTGTCTGTGTTCATGATGGTACTGCAGTGTTTCTATTATTGTTACTTCGTAATGCTTTGAAATCAGAATTATAAGACCTCTTTTTTTTTTCAAAATGTTTTTGGCTATTTGAGGTTCACTGAGACTTAAAATAAATTTTAGGATTAATTGTCTTATTTCAATACAAAAGCTATTGAGATTCTGATACAGATTATATTGAATCTGTAGAACACTGTAGGTAGTGTATGTATTTGGGTCCTCTGGAAGAACAATACACATATACATGATATACTTATGCAAGACTTACAGAATCAGAGGTGAGATAATCCACAATAGCCATCTGTGTGCTGGAGAGACAGAGGATCTAGTAATTGCTCTGTCCAAGATATTGGAAGTCTCAGAACAAAAAATGCAGTGCTCAGAAGGTTGAATAAGTAAGACTAAGGGATTGGAATTGTGAGTCCTCCACGAAGGACTGAGGAAGCTGAAGTCTGATGTCCACAGGTGATGGCAGTAGCAAAAGTCATATTCAGTCTAGCAGAATGGAGATTATTAATTACAGGCTGGCTTCCTCCTTCTTTTTCCCTTTTCCTTCTAGCCAGGCTGTGAGCCTATTGGATGGTGCTACTTACAATCAGGGCAGGTACTGTCTGCTCAGTTGGTTGACCTACATGTCAACCCTCTCTCAAAACACCCCACAGACACACCCAGAGGCATACTTTACTAATCTGGCAGGAGCCTTTAATCCAAACAAGTCAACAATCAAAGTACCAAAATTAACAAAATTAAGTCTTCCAACTCATGAATATGGGTTGCCTTTCTATTTATTTGTGTCATCTTTAATTTCTTTCAGCAGCATTTTACAGTTTTCAGTACATGATTCTTTTGTCTTCATAAAATAACATTTTAGAAAGACATGTCATGAGTGCTGAAGATCACTTGAATGAAAAATAAAAGAATAAAGATAGCATAAGAAAGAAAAATAACATAAGGAGAACAATATCCCTAAAGATCTGTATTTGTATACATAAATAATGGCATTTTATCTATTCAGGAAGTATTTATCCATCTCTTGCTGTGACCACATGTACACAAACTAATAGGGATGCCAAGGAAAATAAGACATGAAGTTTGCCTTCCAGAGAGGAAGACATGGAAACTAGTGATTATAATACACTAACAGTAACAGAGCCTTCAGGAGTTAGGCTGAGAATGTTGTGCTATGTAGTATAAAATATTCCATCTGAAGGGAGTGGAGTGAGGAGATGCTTCCAGGAAGAGGAAACACCTGGGTGGAAACTTGAAACATGAATAGAACAAAGCAGGAAATCACACTTCACAAGGATAGCTTGCAACTGTGCTGTGGATTGATAAAGTGAAACTACAGTCACAACAATGAGTTCACAAATTATGCAAAACTAAGCATCACGACTTCATAGTCCAATGCACAGTCTAATATAAATACACTTTAACAATGATAAAAATTTAAAAATTTTAAACTCTTGCCAAACGCTATATATACAAGGTACCTTAAATGTATTGTCTCATTTAATGCTCACAGTAATATTTTAGGTAAGCAATATCATTATTCCCTATAGATGAGACAACGAAGACTTAAGAGATGTTGAATAACTTGCTTAAGACCATGCAGCTAATTAGCAGTACAGGCAGGATTCAAACCATTATTTGACAGCAAAGATGCATCTTTCCCTATGTGCAAATATATGCATAAAAATATAGAGAGATGACACGCATTTCTTAATTCATTCCACTGTGGCTAAAAGGAGCATTTATGAAAATCTAAAATACACATGCTAAAAAGAAACCTGCAGATTATTCCCAGCTAGAATATATTTGACATAGTTGATATCAATAAAATTATTGATACTAGTTTGAGGTAGGACTATTAGAATCCTACCTGGTTTTATCTCACTCTTTTCTGTAACTACTCAACACCTAATAAAACTGCTTCTGGCACCCTGGGCAAATTTGCTGAGGTTCTAGAAAGGCTAAAATCTAAAAGCACTGACTTACTTCCTTAATTACTGAACAAAATACAAGTGGTCACCAGGGAAAAATAAAATGCCTGCCTTTATTAACTAGACAAATACAATAGAAAAATTATGGTTTCTAGGCAATGTTTATCTTGCTGTAACTCCTGGGCAAATTTATTCCTACTAGACAGGAATGGGTAATTTTACCCGATGTAAAATGATAACATTAAAAAAAGATAAATTAAAAATACCAAGGATTAAATATTGCCTGTAAAATGAAGCTAAGGCTAATTAGACACAGTAAACAATGAAAGGAATTTATATTAAGCTATCCAACTAAAGTGAAGGTTTTCTTTCATGTGATGCTCAGTTGTACAGTGTATTGTTTCTATCTTATAAGCTTAGTCTGTATGGTCAGTATTACAATAATTTTGACTCTCTGCTCCTTTCTATTAGGAAAGAAAACTCATTCTCTTGACTTGTTTATACTCCAGAGACTGTTGTTTGGCAATTTAGCCAAATTGGGAAGAAGGAAATGATACAGCATTTCTTCTAATTTCGTCAATTCTTACGACTCTCCTCTAGCCTTCTACACCCCATCACCACCCATACAGGCTACACGGGGTCTGAGAAATTGTAAAAGCTGGAGATAATTAATTTAGAGTTTTAAATTGGAATTATCCCAGTTCAAGAGAGATTTCGCTTCTGTTTTCTGTTTCAATTCTTGTTGCCATTTACGTTTCATACTGAAATTTAGAGGCAGATGCACGTGACATCACAAAGACAGTCTGTTTTTGTTCTTTTTTATGCAGGCTTCTTTCAATTCTGAGGATGCAGGTAGAGCAGGCAATCAAAAATTAACCCTCTGGGGCCCACAGATGTTTGCACTGCAGAGGTTAACCATAGTTCAAACATCTATTCTACTGTATAGTTTAGTCATATAAAAGCCACCTCATAAATGCTTACATTAAATAGTTTTAATATAGGAAATAAAACACTTCTGTAGGTCTTAGATTCAGATGGATAACAACATTTTAGGAAGCAGTAATAATTATGCCATTGAGAAATAAGAAAATAAATCTCATTATAGGTGCACAGTGATACGCATAAACCACACGTGCACACACACACATGCACACTCAGATGCTTTGGGAAATATTAATAGGTTTGATAAGTTTGCATCTGTGAACCACCTTCTATTCGTCAAAGGCATCACAAAATGCTTTACTCTTTGTTTTGTTGTTTGTTTGTTGTTTGTTTGTTTTCTTAAAAGGGATGAAGACCATTTAACCAGCCTGGTGGGCAGACTCTCTTGCTAGTAAACATAGCTGTGTTAAAAAAATCAGGCAGAATGCGGAGACGGTATGTGCATGCTTTCACTGCATTTTAGCCCCAATTGGACTAAACAATGTTGTCAGCAAGTGAAAGGAAGACAAGGGACAGTCTAAGAATACATCAAGTGGAAAAATTGCATTAAGCCAAGGGAACACTATTCCTCAAATACTGCTGAGGCTGAGATATTACAAAATAAAATTTAAACAAGGAGAGCAAGAAGATGAGCCTAGGTACTGCTGAAATACTTCCCTGCTATTGTCAAATTTAAACATGTATTCAAATACATGAATATATATATGCATATATATATATATATACTTATATTGAGCATTATACACACACACACACACACATACTGAGACTGAAAGTATATACCTTCATCTTTCCAGGGAAGGTGAAAATTACCCTTGAACAAAAGAAAATAATCATATCCTCAGTCCAGTACCAGGTTAAATTATATTCATGCCATGTCCTTCATGCAAAATAGCAGAGGTACATTAAGATAGAATTGCTAGAATTAACCTTCCTTTGCTCCTTTGGTTTTTAAGAGGGCAAGATCAAAGACCAGGTCCCATAAAATCCATTAAAATAAAAATAGAAATTGCTGGGGGCTTCAAGGAAAATGACCTCCTCCCTTTTAGTACCAAACACTGAGGAACTGTCAGAAAGAACTTCCCTTTATTTAGATCTTTTTAAATATATTACCTATAATTCTAATGAGAAGTGGGTTGGTTGATATGGAGAAAAATTAAAAGGAAAGAACTGGAGTTTTAAATAGGCCTTTCTGAGCTGATAAATAAAGCCACTCAGTGTATATGTACAATTTTAAAACACTGGACTGACCCCAAGACCTGGCTGTCTTTGCTGAGACCTATCATTGTGCTTACTTATTCCTGTGCCTTATCCTGTAATGGCCCCACAGAGATGATCGTCTTTCAGCACCATCTGCTACTAGAAAAAACAAGAACATACACTACACCTGTTACAAGCGTCCCCACACTCTAACCCTTTTCTCTAGGCAAAATGGCAAATAATGTAAGCAACAAACAGGAATCCACCAGCTGACAGGGAAAGGCAGGTTCTGATTCTGGCACATTTTAATCAAGTTCCTAAGTGGTATTGAATCTGAGTAATCTGACCACCTGCAGTGATCTGGAGGGAATGTCAGTGCTATACACACACACACACACACACACACACACACCCTACATGACCAACTGGTTATCCAAAGATTATCATAGGCTTTGTATTTCATTGATGTAATTCCTTCTGGAAGAAACTGGCACAAGTATCTGTAGTTAACAGACTAAGAAATCACAGACTTCTTTGACTTCAGCATTCCTAAAGTATATCTACATTAATTCAATAAATATTTATTGTGTCCCTACCAGGGCCAGCCACCGTTCTAGGCATGGAAGAAAACAATTTTCCCCTTATGCCAGGGTAGAAATATTCATATGTTTCCATTATACTCAGTTTCCCTGCTTTTTATTGTTCAAATCTTTGCATGCCTCCATTGCTACCTGATGAGGACAATCCAGAAGCAATGTTGACCTAAAACCAACTTTCTAAGAATTCCTCAGAGAGAGTTTATTTTCTAAACATCTCCAGAGGCTACTCTTGCATGCATAGTTTCATAAAAAATATATTGATGAGAAACTTCCTAATTTCCTCTTCCAGGCAAAAAAATTATCTGGTGCAAAACATGTTAGGTTTTTAAGCCTGCTGTTTTATCACAGGTTACTGTCTTTATTTAATTAACAGTGAATCACACAAGGGAATATATATTGATACCAATTAAATACTCAACATCGTATTTGAAGCTTAGGAAAAATACAAAAGGTTTTAATATTAGAAATGATTAAAACTTTTAGAAACCTATTCTAATCTAGATGCTATCAGATACATCTTATCAGAGATTTGCAAGGATTCTCAATCTTTTCTGTAAAACATATTTCACCTGAAGCAGTGAGACAGTATCTGTGTGTTTGCAAATTCTCAACACAAAGCAATGATATATGACTGGGGTGATAAATATACCAATTACTCTAATGTAACCAGAGCACATGTATTCAGAAGTCACACTGTACCCCTACACAGCTATACTTACTATCTGCCGATTATTAAAGTATATTTTAAAACTAAAATAAATATGTGTGTGAGAGACAGAAAGATAGGCTATTTAATCCATTCATAATCCAAGCTTGTATAATTGCTTTGTGGAATAATACTATTTTAAATTACCACACTATGGCTATATACATTACAAAGAAATATTAGTGAATTCCACAACTCACAATTAGAATTTTATCTTATAAAAAGTGTATCTCCCTCTTGAATAGGTAGCCTGTGCTCTCTTCAGTAGCAAATATATACTAAAATTGAACAGGCAACCTTAAGAACAAATGACTATCTTATCTATTAATTCAATGTGTTAATCTTTTACATTCCTATTTCCATATATGAACTTTGGAGCGGAGACTGTACAATGTTCTCGTATACTGATAAATCTAAATTAATAGCCATCACACAGGAAACAGACCCAGGCATTGTAAGGGGCAGCCCAATAAAGATATTTGCTGAATGCATGGCAGTGGTCAAAAAATGCATAAATTACACTGCATTAGGAAGTGAAAGGATAATATGAAAAATGCCATAGAACTGTAATACAAGCCAGTGGGGCATCTTTACTGTTACTATGCATAATACATTCAGCTCAGGTCACTGCCAAAGACAGATACCTCTGGAGGTAAGAAAAAGTGCAAAGTATCTGCACTGTAATTTCAACAAAGGACATGATCAGTAGGGGCCTGTGTGTGTGACAGGAATAAAGATAATGTCCCTAAATATGAGGCAAAAAATGACTGCACCCATTTCGTCTGGAAAGGCATGTGCAGGACTACACTTCTCAACCTCTGCACTGAGGAGGGGATCCTGTCACAGAAACAGGAAATTATCCCTGAGAGAAGTCCAAAATGGCAAAAGCAACAAGATGCATGTACTACTTGCTTTCCTTTGAATCAGTCCTGTTTCCTTTATTTACTAAACATGGATCTAGGAGCCTTTGGACCCCTTCGTGGGTACCCCAACATGCCTGCTCAAGAGGGGAAAGGAAAAGGTCATAGGGAGGTCATGACCAAAAATGAGGTCATGCTCACCTGCTTTGGTTCTGATATGTTTGCAGATTGAAACCAAAGCCTGTCCTAACTGAGTTGAGGCTCACCACCTTGATAAGAGAGCAACGAAGAAGAAAACAGACTCAGGACCCACCTGGCCCAGCTTTAAAATCCAACTTGAACACATTTTAGCAGTGTGATCTCTGACAAGTTACTTAATTTTCTTGTGCCTTAACACTTTTATCACTGAGATAAACAGGGCAATAATGCCCCTGTCTATAAGGTCAGGAGATGTTTAGAATTGTGCTTGGAAGGCAGCGATTGCCATCAGCAATGTAATCTTTGTTCATGGGTTAAAAAGACAAGTTTTACGGAGAGCTTCTGCCTAGTTGGTACTATAAATCCTCACAAGTTCTCATTGGCATTATAGATACTTCCCCTTTTCAGACAAGGAATCCAAGGCCCAGAAAGGTTAACTAAGTTTTACAATTTCACATAGCTAATGAGTAACAGATTCTGAATATGAACACAAGTATCATAGACTGGCTCCTGTGCCTAAAACAGAACCTGGCACACTGCAGGTGCTCAGAATGCCTCTGTTAAGTAACTGATAGGCCAATGTATGCCCATAGAAGTGTATAATATATGTGAGTGTTAATGATTCAGTTTAAGAGAAGTAGGTGGGGGCAGGGTGTGGGAAGGACTTAGGACAGCATTCTTAGGTGATGCTAGAAAATATGTCAAAGCTGCATAAAAGTTCAGTTTTTTCTTAAATCAAGTGCTATTAATCTGGAATAGGTTACAGAACAGAGGTTAGGGTACAGGGAGTTACAGCTGCCCTTGCTTCTGTAAGTCTCCTTTTAAAAAGCAGACTTGGTTACTAGGAAAGGCAAATCACCTGTGAGTAGCAGCAAAAGTGATTTTGTGCGAAAACAGTGGCAACAGGTGACTGGAGGACAATTCCACAGAGTTCCAGGTCGAAGGGACATTTTGGGACTGAGTTGTCCTCTTTCATCACCCCCACTTGCAGATCCAGTTACCCTCTATGCTACTGAAGGTTTGTGTCTACCCCTTCCCTCTAATTCATGTTGACAGCCCAACTGCCAATGTAGTGGCATTAGGATGTGGGACTTTGAGGGGAGGTGAATATGTATTCAAATGGTGCCCTCATGGATAAGATTAGTGCCACTTTTAAAAAAGAGAGATCCCCCACCCTGCCCCTCCTGCTATGTGAGGGAGCATAGTGAGAAGATGGCCTTCTATGAACCAGGAAGCAAAGAAAGCCCTCACCAATCATCAAATCCACCAGTGCTTTGAACCTGGGGTTCCCAGTCTTCATATCTGTGAGAAGGACATGTAGCTTAAGTCACCCAGTCTGTGGTATTTTTGTCATAGAACCCCAGATTGACCTAAGATGCTCTCATCATTCCCGCCAATTTCCCAACAGCAGGGGCCTGGGCTCCCCAGCCTGGGTGACTTCAGTGGGGTTGGTTGAGCCCTGTTCTGATTGTTTGAGAAGCACATCTGCAACCAGAAAGGCTGAGTCATTGACTGGAGGAGAAACACAACACTTCTTTGCAATCTTTTCTGCTGAAAGAATAGAACCAAATGCCTGGAGTTTTCGTCAGCCTGCATGTCTGTCTTCTAATACCATTTGACCTTTTCTCTTAAATAAAACAGCATTTGTAAAAATAGGAGAAAACCAGCATTTGATCCTAATATGTGTGGGCATTGTACAAAAGCATTTATAAAGTGATTCATTACCTATTTTTATAATTGAGGGCCAGAACATAAAACTTGTGCACAGTTGCAAACTTGAATGTCACAAAACTTCATCCAACCACTACTTGTCTGAAGCCAAAGTTCTTCCCACATCCCTGTATTTCCTCTCAGGACAGGCAATGCTTCCAGGTTTTACCAGCCAGCAGCTATCACACTGGTATTAACCAGGATCCTACACAAATAGGATGCTTACAACAGGATGATTTGAACCAGATATATTGAGAAAGGGATGCCTTACTAAAGTGCAGGTGTGTGAAATTAGAGGGATAGTTCAAAAACCTGGCGCTGACTGCAGCAAATGAACTGCTAATCCCAGCTCCAAACAGATACGCAGAGGGTATGATCCTGGGAATCTTCAAGAGCAAGAAGCCGTATAAATCAGGCTCTGAGGTTAAGCCCTTCCTGAGAGACCAAGACCTTCAGTCCAAAGCATAGTTAGTCTGAGAGACTTTAAAAAGAAAGTAAAATTATTACAGCCTCATTCTGTCTTCCCATCTCCTGGTGGGGACTTTTTAGGTGACCTGACTAGAAAACACATTGTGTTGATGTCCCCCATGGGAGTCAGTCTCTCAAGACACAGAATAGGTCAAAAGAAAATGGAGAGAATGTCAGGAAAAGCTAATGGGAGCTATCCAGAAAGAGAAAATCATGAGAGGCTTCCCTTGCCTTCTTCAAAATCAGTGGATACTCTGGTTTCTGAGCTCCCAGGGACTCGTACGGGTGTCTATGGAGCACAGGAGCTGCTCTGCGTAGCAGGTGTTAGATAGGCTTTGGCTCCAGAGCACATTGTCCATGTGATCACAATACATGGGATGAAGTAAAAAGAAGAGGACATGACCGCATAGAGGGTGTGGCTGCTGCCCTGTAGTGAGCCCCAACTGAAACACTCCTTTCCACCTCCTCTCCAGGGTGGTCCAGTCCAGGAAACAGTGATCTCAAGCATACATCAGAGATGATGATCCTCAGGAAAGAAGAAAATAGCCTTGGGGCTGACACTCAGAAATGTCACTGACAGATTCAAATTGTTAACCTTTTTATTTCTGCATTTGAAAGTGTTTTTGTCAAGTCATTTAGATGCTGTCTACCTGCCTCCCTGAAAATGTGTTCTAAAAATTCATTATGTTCCTGGCTAAAAAAGCTTTTTTTTTTTTCTTGTGATCTCAAATTTGTAACCCTTTTCCAAGTGCCTCTTTTTCTACCCTTTTCTACCCTTCTAGGAATAATAAAGAAAGACTGTGTAGAAAGCTATTCTGGGCACACTTGTTATCTTACTCTTCTGTTCACCTCTTCCTTCACCAGGAATTTTATCAAATGCCTGCTGGATATAAGAACAACAATTATGCTTCTTTTAATGAAATTCTTGTATTTTTCATCACGATTGATATTCACAATGCCACATGAAGTCAGTTTGGCAAATATTAATATCCCTCTTTAATAGACACAGAAAAAAGAGCCCCTAAGCGAGTAAACATCTTGTGATCTCCCACAGAAGACCGTCCGTGCCATGGTCTCCCAGGCTCTCTGTGACCTCGCATGAGCTACCTTCCCAGGCCTTTCTCACACCATTCACTATCACTCACACACTGAGCCCTGCACTCTGCTTGTGCTTCTTCATAGCATTCAGTAGTATCTCGTATTATCTTCCGCATTGAGTTATTTGTTCTTGTCTGTTGTTTCTCTTCTTTCTGTAGACCACTTCTGTATCCTGGGGCCTACACATACATATGATAAAAGTTCTAGCTGAATGTTGTATGTAATTCTTTTAAAAATATCTACTTTTCTTCTATCTTGTAAGTTCTGTGAGAAAATGAGCAATATCTATTTTATTTACTGTTATGATATACAGATGAGATGCTTAGCAAATGTTTTACTAAAAGAAAAAGGAAGGAAGGAAGGAAGGAAGGAAGGAACGAAGGAAGAATGTAAGGAAGGAGAAGGAGGGAGAAAATGGAGAGAAATAGAGAAGAGCCTGAATTACTTTACTGTTAATATGGGCTAGGTACCCTACTAAGCCATTCTAGTCTTGCTTTATTTGGTTTCCAATTATTTGCAAACAGATAACATTCTTAGTTTTGCAAATGAGGAAACTGAGGCAAGAGGTGATTACATAATTTACTCAGCTGTCACATAGAGCAAGTATAGAACGATATCTCCACATCCAGGCCAGGCTCCTTCACACCATGGCTAAGCATACTTACCTGCCCCTCTCCCAAGGAAGAGGAAAGAGGAGAAGGAGTTACAGAAAGATAGCTATCCATCAGTGTAAAAAAAGAAACTTTTGGTAAGAGCTGTTCAAAGCTAGAGGGAGTTGCCTCAAGAAGTCACAGGCCACCAGGTAGAACGAAGGGCTGGCAGGCAAGGGTTGGGAATCTTGTAAAGAAGGGGAAGACGACCAAACCAGGAATTGTTCAATTCATGAGAATAACAGAGTCAAGTTTCCCACCACCAGAGAAGGGAACTGCAAAATATGGAAAGGGGGAAAGCTGGAATTAATCCTATGATGTCAGGCACACCCAGCACATGGGGTATAATTTCTTAACATCATTATTAATACCACAATAACAGAACATGGTTTATAATTTCTTAACACCACAATTAAATTAAACAGGATTCTTTGTACTACTGACACATTTCTGTGCGGAATTGTTTCTAAATAAAGTACAAGAGAGAAAGGCAGGCAGCAAGTTCCATTCTTCGTGGATATGTAAGCATGAACCAGTCCAATATGTCTAAAACTTTCAAACTCATGTCAGTCACACATGGGCATCTTGTAAAAGTGTAGATTCTGATTCAGTAAGTCTGGGTCCAGTCCAAGAGTCTCCATTTCTAACAAGCTGCCAAGCAGAGATGAGGCTACTGACCCGAAGACCAAACATTGACTGGCAAAGAATAGAAGAGTCACACAATTATTAATAAAAACCTAATTACCACTTAGAAAGCAAGTAATATTGACAGGCATTGTCCTGAGTGCTTAATGTGCATAATCTCTAATCTTACTCCACAGATGGGTGTAGTTCAGAAGACAGAATGGAAATAACTTGCCCAAACCAAAATGACAAAAGCAGCAGTACACAATTAGGCATGGGAGTTGGGCAGACCTTGGTTATAGTTTCAGATCAATTACTTACTCTTCATATAGTCCTAGGAAGTTATTAATATCTTATGTTTCACTTTTCTTTTATTAGAAATAAAATGAAACAGTGACTTTAAATTGTCTAATACAGGGACTTATATAGCAGAACCCATGATGTCCTTCCCAGTGCACTGTGTATTGAATACTGTATTCTAATAATCTTTGAGGTCCTTCCCACCTTGACCAGGAGATCCTGTCATCTCAGAAGGAGGTGTTTTGCAAGATATGCATTCTCAAGGGGAGCCTCAAAGAAAAATAACATACAAAGATGGCTAAGGTGAATAAAAGGTGTTTCTAGCATGAGTAAGCACAAAAAGATACACTACCCAGAATCAGACAGACAGGTACTGCTGGAGACAAAGAGATCCACCTGGTTGGAGCAAAGGAATCATGCAACCAAAAGAAACCATCAATGCATGTGCAACACTAGGGCTGTGACAGCCAGTTGGTAGAGCACTTCATGAGCAAGTCTGAGGAGTTTAGCTTGCTTTCTTCTGTAGGTGGCCCAGACAGTCTTGTTGCAAGACAAATATCTGCTTATTGAACAAATCCTCTTAAACTGTCTGAACAGTAACAGACTGCAGCGTCAAAATCCAGATTACAAACCGTAACACTTACTGGGAGTATCTTTGATGACTGAAATAATTCGTGTGCACAATTTTCTTGTAGAAACAGTGTGAGGTGGCTAACATAGGACACGTCACCACAGGCAAAGGCTAGTTAATTAAACCTGCTCCAAGTAAGTTGTTCAACTTCCACTGTTTCCAACTTCATGGCTCTTAGTCATCCTCTTGGTCATTTTATATAGTAGGATCCATTCTCTTTGAAGGTGTTTACATTTATTCCCACATCCCTCAGAACAGAGTGGCTTATTGTCTGTAGTGATCTCTTATTTTTTGCTCTTTGGGTAAAACACTTTCCATCCTTCTCATACTTCTTTAGGATTAATTTCTATGTTCCATCTCTTCTCTTTAGAAAGTCTCACTATCACTTACTCAGTTTTAAACTTGTGTGTCTGCAGTCCTTTATGCATTGCATCTCTCCACCTGCTCTCCTTGGATGTAAATTGGCTGAATGTTGAGAAAGAAATTGTTCTTTATTGCTCTGGTTCATCCTTCAGTGAACATACCCCAAGAACACTTGCTCCCAAACTATTTCTGCTTGCCAACCAGCAGCCAGCCAGCAACCCACCCACCCACCTGATGGTTGGGGAAAGATGACAGAAGGGAGAAGAAAAGAAACGGGTGGGAAGAGAGAAAATCCAATGACCAATATCCTGGCCCTAGTCCAACCTGAGTAATTACAGTCTGCCTCTATTTCAAACATTTTTCCCATTTGCAGCATGTATGCCTGTGTGTACGTTGGGGAGGGGGAAGGGAGCTCTGTGAAAAATGTGGGGTTTTTTTCTATTTCTTCTCAGCCATGGCTCATTAGAAATAACCTTAAACTTATAAATGTAATCCTGGGGAGAGAAGCAAATGTCTCAGGGTCCTCCCTCAAAAGGGTTTAGAGATAGACAACTACGCAGTTTCTAAAAGGTCTTAGGTAGCTTTTGCAATGTCTGGCAAAAATAAATAAATAAATAAATAAATAAGCCTTTGAAAGCACAGAAAAGGAAAGTTAAAATAAACATCCCCTCCCCATTATGGGGAACAATACTAGAAAACAAGGAAGAGGCCTTGTCCCCTGCTGATGGCTCCTGCTTGACTCATCAGTGTTTTGTCCTTGGCTTGTCCCTGCTTTGCTCTTCCAAAAATCATCTCTCCAGGTGACATCCAGGGCACAGATGGGACTTAGGAGGATGGAAACATGAATTCTTGTAGCACAGCCAGCTCTACCTTTTAGACAGATTGGGCTTGAGCCATTTGATCAAGATTGGGGGTTTCATTTAAAACAGAGGGGAAAATTAAGACTTAATACACAACCACGTAGTTTATAACAAACCCTTACCCAGTGCTTCTGGAAGGAATGTACTGTATCACCTAAAGACCAGAAGGCACCAATAAGTACTCTTAGGGGCTCAGGGACATATTTTGTCATCTTCCAGCCTGGTATTTTAATCATGGGTGCTATATTGAAGTTTGAAGAAAACTTGATTGTACTTATACATACATACTTGTGTTAGTATTAAACTATAAGTGTTTCAAATAACCTACCAATTAGTCTAATTCGTCCTTTCCCTCCCATATTCTATGGTCCATTTCTAAGAGCCCTGTGGCACTGAAGACCCTCCTGGGAAAGTCAGTCCTGCCCCATGCCTGGCTGTCTCATGACCATTTACCACCTTTGCATGAGAAGGAGTAAAATTCTAAGAGGAGGAGTTAGGTACAGCTTTCCCCTAATCTTCCTGTTGCCCTGTGGATTCAAAACTTTTTCGGGGAAAGCAAATATAGCTAAGGGCCAAGAAGGTCTTTTAATGGATTCTGAGGGTGGTTTTTTTTACTTGTTTTTAATTAAGAGATGAGAGAGTAGCTTTGGAAGCTGAAGTTTTCTATGTTCTTATCAGAAAAAGAAAACAGAATTTGAACTCTAAAAAAGTTAATGCCTTGGTACACTCAGAGAAGAAAGTATAACAGCATTCACAGAATAAAGAAGAGCAAATTGTTTTGTACAATTATTTTTTTCTGTCAATAAAAAGCCACTAAATTTTTTTTGGAAAGCTTGTAGGGAAGATTAGAAGGAAACAGAGCTGCCTTAAAAAGTATCCTTTTGCCCATGTTCAGCCAGAGCCAGGATCCAAGGAAAGAGGATAAAATGTCTACGCAGGGTTAGACATTTCTTGAGCAGAGGTGATCTGCAAACCATTTCCAGTACCAGCCATACTCTTAACCTATAACCTGCTCCACTACCTAGGAGCCACACCAGAGTTGAACAACCATGGTGAAAACAAGCAGCACTGATTCTCCTTTTTTCAAAAGCCTCCAAGATTCAAGAATACATGAGATAGAGCCCTCAGAACAATACAATCAGACAAGTCCTGTGTTTAAATGTGTCAATGATGGTCTCCCACCCGTTGTCTATCAGCAAAGCTGCTAAGTTACTAATGTGTACATTGGAACTGAAGCAGCCCAGATAAACCAAAGGGGGAAGAAAGGAGCTATAGTAAGATAATATCACATACCTGAATAATTAGTGCCATGGGTAAATCTAAGATCCAATAATTCAAAGACACCACAGTTGAACACTGTAGAACATTTCACACATATCTAAAACCCAACATCTTTAGAACATAAATATATTTTAAATTCACATCTTCAGTGCCTTGTTATGACACCACAGGACATTTTTCACTGGCTGTTGGAAAGATTAGATATTATTCTAAAACATTTGTACTTCTTTTATAAATGACTATTGTTATTTGGGGCAATATTTACCCAAATATTTCCACTCTTTCTTGGATGTTTTTCCTATTAACAAATATCTATCATGTTCAACAAGCTTTCATTAAACATCTACTGAGCTAAGTACTACAGCAGAGTTAGGGATATTAGTTGTAGTGTCCAGCACAGCACTTGCTACATAGCAGACACTTGGTATTTATTAAATAATTGCATAAACTATGGATAAAACACATTTTTGAAAAACTTAAAATTTTCTAAGTGTATAGATTGACCTACAGTGGTCAGCCAGTAAGGAAAAATGGTACAAGAACTTAGGAACCGGAAGCACAGAAGACAGATCTTTTAGCCCAGATGTTCACTGAAAAGAGATTAACAATGAACCAATGTACATGATTTGGAGCACCAGACGTCATCACAGAAACGAGAAGGACTAAGGGTGAAAAGTAAAGGTGACCTTTGTCAGCACGTGGACCATATATGTGAAACAATACAAGAAGTGGGGTAGAAGAATCTTGGGGAAATTTTATTCAAAAAACTCTAAGGCAAATATGTCTGAATTTACCTCAGTTAATAAGATTGTATTTTCAGGACAAAGGGAGGTTTATCAGATAAACTCAGTTCAGTTATAGAGAACAAATTTTCATATTTGCACACTTGACCATAAAATTACCCACTACCCACAGTATAGCCAGGCACAGTGGTGCTCGCTTGTAATCCCAGCACTTGGAAGGCTGAGGGAGGAGGATTGCTGTGAGTTAGAGGCCATCTTGGCTACATAGTCAGTTTAAGGCCAGCCTGAACTAAATACTGACACTCCGTCTCAAAACAATGAAAAAGCAAAATAAAACAAAATTACCCGTGGTGTACACGTGATAGAACTAGAATTTTCTTGATACACACAGTTGGAAAGTAACAGAGTGTGTTTCCAATCCCCAGCTGTGTGGTTCCAAGATGATCATTCTTTCCATTGCACCATGCAGTCTCTGTAAAAGTCATTCTCAGATTGTCAAAGAATTTTTTTCAGTGTGTTATTCATGTCATCAAATCTTTTAAGAAAATTAAAAATGTGCTTTTCTGGTGAGTAAACCTCATAATTCCTTGTGTTAAATTGTTTTCCCTGTGAAAGGCATCATTTAACTATCCAACCTCAGTAGGTATTAAGGTTTAGGTCTAAAACCTTAGATCCAGCAAAACTCATGTGTTCAGAAGTGAAGTTTTGGAAGGTGATTAGATCCTGGGAGCCCTATCCTCATGCATGGATTAAATCATAGATGAATTCATGACTGAATGCACTATTTGGAGGTGGCCCAGTTTGGGGAGGTGGGTCACCGGAGATGTGCCTATGGAGAGTGTTATCTCCCTTTCCAACTCCTCCATTCTCTCTCTGTTCTCCTTGACTGTCCTGAGCTGAGCAGCTTTCCTCCACCATTCCCTTCCGTCACGCCATTTCGTTCTTGGAGCCAAGAAATCACAGCTTGGCAAAACTGTGAACCAAAATAAATGTCTCCTCAAATTATGGGTGTCAGGTATTTTATCCCACACAGAGTAAAACAATAGGCCACTAGGAATTTGAACATTTTTTTCCAGTGTATTTAACAGTGGACTTTTCTGACCATCTGCCCTGTGCTCTGGGTGCTTTGCAAATGCTGTCTGTCTCATTTCTCAAATTGCATTCTGCAAACCTGCAGCATCAGCATTCTCTGGGAGATAGCTTGAAATGCAGGCTATCTGGACACACCCTGACCTACTGAATCAGAATTTGTACTTTCGTAGAATGCCCTGATGATGTTTGCACATTAAAGTTCGAGAAGCACTGTTCTACTTGACTCCAAGGATTACTTCTGATACTTATAAATTACTTACATCCACAAATTGGAAAATAGAAAATAATGCACCCAAACTCAAAATATTTATTCATTCATTCATTTATTTATTTATTTATTTATTTATTTATTGCAGTATTGGAGATTCGACCTAGGACGTTTGCACTGAGCTATATTCCCATCAATTTTTTTTCAGAGTCTCGCTAAGTCACTAAGGTGCCCAGGCTGGGCTTAAATTTGCAATCTTCTCCTCAGCCTCCCAGGGTACTGGGATTACAGGCTTGTATTACCACACTTCTCAAAATGGTTTCTTTTTTAAAGTAGTTTACATTTATTAGAACTCTTTAGACTGGAAGTAACAACCTAAATTCAGAAGGGAAATATATTTGAATACTGAGATAAGCAAGACAAGGGTAAGAACATTGCCAGTCTTCGGAAATTACTAAACCACAGATAAAATGCCACTACCTCACACTCACTTTACCATTATATTACTGCATCTTCTATCTATGGATTAAGTGTCACCACAAAACAAAGAACAGGACTACTAACAGATCTCAACACCCTACTTATCTATGGGCTTGACCATCCAAGATGGTACAGATTTTTTTCAAGTTCAAGTCCAGAAAATGTCTATGAAGATTCTACATTTAGCCAGTTTAGGATTAAATCAACTGTCCATTGCATGATCATCCACTGTGCTGAGAAGCCAGTGTGGTGTTTAGGGTTGAGGGTGAAGGACTTCCCTAACAAGCAGATGGGGACTCTTCAAACTACATAGCTGGTGTGAAATTAAGAGCATTTCTCAAATGAAAAAGCAGTATGGCTGTTGGAAGAAGGAAGTGGTGCTGGACAGGCAACCTGCTAGTGCTTCCCAGATTCTGTATACCTCCTCATTCATGCTCCTTATCCTTTCTCTACTGAATATGAAATTTCAAGTATATGAGCATTATATGATTTCAGGTCAATGCCGAGGACATGTACATAAAAAACACAATAAAAGCAGAAACAAAAGATGACTCTTCTCAGAGTTTGTTTTTATTTTATGTATCATAACATTCCTGATTGAAAAGAAACAGTAAACTGAAGAGCTATACACATCCTTGATATTAAAAAATAGCAGATATCAACTGTGTGTGCTTCCTCTAACCAGTGGGATCAGCAAACATGTCCTTCGGCTTTTTACTGACCTTTTTTTTCCCCCTCAGGTTAAAAATTTATTTGTTAAACAAATAGATTCACAAATTCCCTTACTAACTCACTCTAGGCCATTAAGCATCTTTGTTGTTCCTTAAATACATAGAGATTTTGTTTATCTCTAAGCCACTGCAGTTGCTGTTCTTCTACCTGGGATGATAGACCTCTAAATCTTCCCTTGACTTGCTCCTGCCTTTGCTTCAAGCGTCTGCTTAAAGATCACCTTCACGGAGATACTGTCCTTGAACATCCTACCCAGAGCAACTGCACGAGATCCTACCTTTGACTTGTGATATACATGATATATCTATAATATAGATATACTTACCTGTGTCGTATCTGCTTCCCAATACAGTATGAATGTGAAGATAGAGACTTTTATCTTTTCACTTCCATACTCTTCACAATAGAAAATTCCTTACACCTGGTCACTGTCTAGAAAATTTTTGATAAGTGAAAAAAATAATGAAGATAGACTATATAAAGCTACAGTAGACAAGAGTAGTTAGTATAGCTGTCAAACTTCCCAAGGATGGCTGTGGGAGGTGGGTGTAGAATAAGACAGGAAGATGTTAAAACCAAAAAAGGATCAAGAGAGCATATAGGTAGTTAGCAAACAATAATGATAATCCCAGAAGAACAGAAAACAGTCGCCTAGACCCAACAGGAGACCTATGGATGAAAAGTTGGAGACCTGACCCTGGTCTCTGTTCATCTATACAATTGTATCAGATTTCTTTTTGCCAAATTTTACTTCAAATAAGAAAGGATCTCATTAATCATCACCTACAGCTATACAGTTACAGAATGAAAGAGAAAAATTTTATTCCTGCTCACCAGTGCATTCTTATTTAAAAAAACAAAACAAAACAAAACAAAAAAACTCTGTACTTACTCTTCCCCAAACTGAATTATATACTTCTAAAGCTGAACTCAGGAGAACCGAACAGAGTAGAAAACTCAGATTAACCGGAGTATTTCACTGACTGGCTTCATGACTCTAGACAAGTTGGTCAACTTCTGTGCCTCAATTTCTTCAGCTTCTCAGATAGATGCTTCCTGCTTTTTGATCCATTAGTGTCACCATGCATTGGTCACCCACACTACTGAAAGACTGGATATACAGACAATAGCCAAACCACCTAAAAAATATAGAACTCTGACTCACAATTCATGCAGCAACCAGTCTAAGAAATGAACCATAAATCCTATAGCAAGCTTTGATCAATAAATAATAGCTTTCCTAAATTTCACTGCTACTTTCAGCTTAGGACTAGCCAGAGAAAGCCAATAATGATCCTTTAACCAATGACAAAAGGTGCCCTGCTACTAGTCAGCCTCACCTCACCTTCTCCATGACAACATCCAATCCAGGCACAGCTGAAACTTCGTTTTTACTCAAAAGCTTTCCTGCTCTTTCACTTGCCTTGAGTTCCACCAAGCACGAGTGATAGTAGCTGATCCTTTTCTACTGCCAACTCTGGATAAGTAACCTTTATTTATTCTCAGTTGGGTGGTATTTGTTTACATGAGGTTAAACTTCAGCAGCTAGAAGAGTGCCAGGCACATAGGAGGTGCTCAATAAATACTTAGTGAAATTGAGCTGAACAGAATTTACAACGAAGTGATAATAACTATCTCACAGTGTTGTTATAAGGATTAAACTAAATCATCCTAGTAAAAACATTTTGAAAACCATAGTGTGCTAAAAAGTCATAAGGTATTATTAAGTTAAAAACAATGTATAATCAGAATCAGATTAAAGAGTAGAAGTACAATGCTATTTATTCTGTGGATTCTTGGTGAGTCTCTTGGAATTACTTCCAGCTTTCTGACTATATGAACTAAATAGTAGAGCAGGAAGAATATTTTTCTAGGTTCTTTCAAAACACAATTTTGATTATCCAAGGACTTAATAGAAGAAATTGTGGCAATCTCAGTCTCTCTCTCTCTCTCTCTCTCTCTCTATATATATATATATATATATATATATATATATATATATATATCGCTCCCTCTCTCCCTTTCTACCTTTATTAGACCTTAAATATGGGTTCTC